>CAIGRO010091583.1:0-13443 GCA_903798355.1 Fraxinus baroniana | reverse complement strand
TTTTGTGCCGAGCTTTTTTGGGCCCAAGTTGAGCCGAGCCAAAAACAAAAAAATGAGGCTCGGCTAGAGCATTGGCTCGTTATAACCGAGCCCGAGCCGGGCCCGACTCGAGCTTTTTCCGAGCCGAGCTCGAGCCGTCCGAGCCGACGAGCTTTTTTGCCACCGCTAGCTCAACTTGTAAATTTGAAAAAAACATGGAACTAATGAGTAAAGAGAAAAACACAACAAAGTAGAGATACAAAAGCATTATCAATCCTATTAATTGAAGTGGAGCTTGAAATAAGAAAACAGCCTAGCACTCCCAATATGAACGAATTCGGCACTGATCGGGTGGGAAGAAAACCAAGCAAGTTTGCATTATCTGAAATTTTTTTATATGGCGGAAGGCCCTGAGCAAATAGAGTATATAGTTGACTATTAAAATTTATATGAAATGCAACCTTCTATCTTTCTCATCCTATTTCTCATCGGAGTGCAACGGGATTGATAAAAATTAAGCGGAAAAACCATTTATGGGGGTGCAAAAGGCTATTTGAGAGAAGGATGAGCTTCGTGCAATAAATTGTACCCAACAACTGCTGTTGGAGTTAGCTGGATTGATTGGATTTGTGCCACTAAACAGCGCTGTGAACTAGCTCATATCCAGGTGTATGGCACACAGGTGCTCCAAATTCTGCGTCTTTTGTGTCTCCATCTGTTTATCCTTTTTATGCTTCTGTTCTGCATTCTGAAGTGCGGTATATATGTGGTCAAGAAACATTTATTTGAAGTTTTAAGTATGAAAAGAACATGCTTTAATACTTCAACGTAAACCTGGGAAATCGACTGTTGGGAAAATAGCATAACATTGATATTAAACCCTCCAGAATATTTATCACGAGCAGTTATAATCACCAAATGTCCACTACAACAGTCTTAAACCCTTCAACAGATTTAATCATGCTCACAATAACCACAATGTAAAACTAACATTGACAATGCATAAAGAAATCATAGATAGAACATGAAAACTAAAAAATGATAGAACATAAAACGAAGTTCTTCTTCCCTGNTCACAATAACCACAATGTAAAACTAACATTGACAATGCATAAAGAAATCATAGATAGAACATGAAAACTGAAAAATGACAGAACATAAAACGGAGTTCTTCTTCCCTGTTAATGGCTGAAAATGTTAGGCTCATGAATAGCCTTCCATGTCTTGCAAAATCACCATCCATAGAGAGTAGAGAACTGGACAAGAACACTCAACACTTGACTAGGGTCATCGATCCAATTGATCTACCATAAATAGCCAAGTTCGAGCCCTAACCACTGACCTAAGCCTCACAAGAAACCAACACAATCCAGCTCTATTTCAAATCTGAGTAATACACAGGAGTCTCACAGCTTTATGCTCAATAATCAGTGAATGCCAAAGAAGAAACGGACCAATAGAGAACTAGAAGAAATGGTGGACTAACTCTCTGCCTTTAAAAAGAAAAAGGGACGGTCCAAAAAAATAGAGAGAGAGAGAGAGAGAGGGTACAAAAACGCATGGAAGAAGCCATCCTTTTGAATTTCAAAGTCAATGTCCAAAAAATATCTCATATGATTAGATCTCAACAATTTTTTAAATCTAAGAGCTATAAATGGTTCTAAGCAAAAGTACACAATCCAACTCACACTAAAGTCACCAATAAGTGAGAACCATTGGAGCCCACATCTACTTAAATGTCTTTGTAGATAAGACCACTGATTGATGCACTGACTATTCTATATGGTTCAATTCCAATGTAAGTGCAGTAGATATAAAAATTTTGAGCCGCTATTTGGACTAGTGATATCTTGTAGGTGAGGCAATTCCACTGGAATACAATCTTGCTGGTTTAAACGCAATAAGCTTTGATAAAGGATGCTATGTGGGCCAAGAGCTCATTGCTCGTACTCATCGCCGTGGTGTTATCAGAAAGCGGTTGGTTCCTTGAAAATTCTGGATGATAGTGGAAAAGGTACTATTTTTCGATTGTTTACGTGTCACTCACCATCTTGACGTCTCTACAATTTTCTCTTTTTTGATGCAGAGGTGGAGCAACAAGTTGCTGCAGGTTCAGAAATAATTGAAAAGACATTTTTTTGGAAAAAAGGTTGGAATAGTCACGACTGCACTTGGATATCGTGGTCTGGGACTCCTGTACTTGTACGAAGCTTTCGAAGACCCGAGCACCTTGACCATAAAAGGACAGGAATACATTAGTGTCGAGAGCATTAGACCAGAATGGTGGCCAGCTGAATGGTTTCATGAATATCAAGAAGATGCTTTAGAGCGTTCCATTTAGGGCCTGTTTGATAGCCCGAGATTTTCCAACTTTGCATTTTACCTTGTTTGATGCAAAAGCTTTTCCAGGGAATTACTTTTCTTGATTTGCTTCACACGGGTGCAATTTCCTTGAATTGGTGGAAAACTAATTCTGGTGCCAACTTTTATATATATATATATATATTTGACAATGGAAAGAAATTCTATCAACAATTTTGAAAAAAAAAATTCTCTTTAATGGATAATTTCTATGAAAAGTAAAGTCAAACGAACATCAAAAATTCAAAGTTTCAACATTTTTTAGGTGAAAAATTATACCAATCAAACACAATTAATTACAATTTCCACTAAAATAATTTCTAAGCAATTCAATTTTCTGAAATTCATTTTCTTTTCACCCATTTTCCACCTTTGCAATCAAACGGACAATTTTTCTATGCATCTTGAAGTAGTCAATTAAATGACTAATAAAATGGAAGAGCACGGTGAAGTTGCTTTTTGTGCCAGACACCATCAAAGTTTAGATAACTAGGCATCGAAAGTTTTTTGTTGGGTGACTAGTAGGTCTTCCTACTATGTCTTTTAATATTTAAAAGCATTTAATTTCGATCAAACTTACATAAGATAATCGATTGGAAGTGTAACATTTTTATTTGACAAATTTTAAGGCAGCACACAATTTATTACAAGTCTACCAGGATAAGTGGCACGACCTAATTTAGAAGTATCACTCAATTGAGTGCGTCGAGCATATTTTTTTGGACAATAGTTGCTCTTATTTATGAACAAACAAGATATGAATACAAAGTGGTGTGGCGTCTCACAAACGAAAAGCAAAATAAATGATAATGTACAAAGTTCATATACACAAGTCTAAATTCTGACATTTATTAACATTGTACAAGGTTTCAAGGTAGAGAGGCAACAAATTGAGAATGATAAACTGGAATCTGAAGTTCGACAATAGTTAGGCGCAGCTATGGTTTGCTCATTATTGGAGAACATGTGCAGCGAAAGAGGAGCGTTTTCCAGATGTTGAGAATCTGTACCTTCGGGAGCCAGAGGTGGTTCCTTTTCATTTGAATAGCTACCAAAGTCACTCTTATCATCCTCTGGTGCATCGTCAGTATCTCCTTTTCCATTGTTTTGTTCACTTGAACTCCCACCAGAACCATCCTTCGGCATGCCTCTGACCAAGTCTGGTCGAGCTTCAACACCCACCTGTCTTAGGTGTAACTGTTGTATTGAAGACATTTATCAAGTAATTATTGGTAGTCTAGTTGCATGAGCACGAATTGCAGATAAAAAATATTCCTGCACAAATACCTGAAGATGAAGATTTACTTCATCCGGTCGTGAAAGAAAAGGAAAATCACCACCAGTCTTGAGAGACGCTAGTCTGGCACCAGGGTACCTTTCGATCACTTGATCTTTAAGTTGCTGAGGAATTGCACAGAAATCGTTCGTCTTCAAGCAGCCATAACCCCACCAAAAAAGTCATACTGTCAAGCTTATATTAACTTCTGTAACAATCATAAGGTTTTAAAACAACAAATACGGATCAAGACATCTTATTTCATCTAATTTAAGCCTAGATAGTCCAGTATCCAATAGTAGGAGCAGAAATAACAAGTTTGCCTGGAAAAATTTAAAATCCTGCCGACTAAACTTACTCTCTAATTACCGTACTCGGAAGAATGATCATGTAAGTGCATATTTAGTACACGGTATTGAATATACGCTATAATAAGCAAGAATTTGGCCTCTTTTTCTTCCATACTACTGTGTACTACTATCCAATCCTCCCTACTAAAGATGTCATGTGGAAATGTAAATTGCCTTTGGAACATACCAGATATAAGTAGTAGACAAAATTTTATTGCTCTATTTAATTTTGATAATTACTTCAGTTAATTTTACAAACCCATGGATCCCGAGTATTAAATTATCAGGAAGGTCTAAAGAAGTTCCATACCTTGTTAAGTGGTTGGTGTTGATGAGAATCTAGATCATAAAAGAGAGATTCACAACTAAATACATTATATATCTAAAGTTGTGCGAACATACATCCATTATAGTGATTAAGGAATCAGAAAGCATAAGTGGTCCTACTGATGCAGCATCAACTGTCAAACTCAATCTGGAAGCCAAGATTTCTCTAGATAGAGTTTCAACCTGCAAGGAAGTTCAATATTTACAGATTAAGTAATAAAAGGAACACTATGGTCTAGTAACTCCACTTGGTACAAACTCTAGGTAAGCTGTTGAACTGTGTTAATATTGTAAAAAAAATTCAAAGTCAACCAATCCAAAAACAAAAAGATGGGTCTTTTTCTCTTTTATCAATGAAGAAGAAATGATTTTGTTCATAAATGTAATTCCTGAGGTAAGGCTCTTTATACATCATTTGACTATTAATCTATAGTGCCAAAGCCCCCATCTAAGTTTAGTCAGTAGCTTACTTAAACTTAGAAGGAATGTTATGATATTAAAAAAGAAAACACTTTTTGTTCATAGATGGATGACTGACGCCTTTTGGTATTCTTGGATAACAAGGTAGCAACCAGTATAAAACTAACTTGAAGCAATAGTCTTGAATGTCATGGCAACCACTAATAAAAAGTTATCAAGTTCATAAAGAATTTTTACCTGAGCAACAACGAAGTCCACAGAATCTGCAATAAAAGGTTCATGGGGGCCGTCACGAATCCCAGTTAGGACATACCTCTTCAGTAGAAAAGCCGGAGTCCAACCAACACTGTCAAAGATCAAGCCCACATTAGAATAACTTATCGTGCTAAAAGAGTATCATCATGCACACACATGCCAGATACATAATATCATCTGCTGGAAATTCTTTCCAGAATTATGCTCCTAATGCCCTGCAAAATAATTATCCATCCCATGCAAAAAGCGGAACTAAAAAAGAATTCAAAAGGAAAACTTCAAAAGGACCAGGATGAGGGGAAGTGGAGGAAAACAATAATCTCCCATATAACTTTGACTCTGCTAAATGCGTGAAGTATCAAAATCAGATCCTTGACACTAATGTGACACAGACATTTGTGTGATCTAATAAAATATATCAAAGATGCTTAATTAATCTACAACTATTTCAAATATATATGAATTGCACTTTGAATTGGTGTATCAGATAACTTCACCATAGGGATACATAAAAAAGAATATAAAGTATTTATGTTTTTACGGTCAGGTGTGCTGATTATACAGGTCTGACAAAGCCAATGAAGGACACATACATAGAATTTAAGCAGAAAGGTGTACACGATGAATATCTGGAACCATATTTGAGAAAATTAAATTAAATTAACTTAGTAACGGTATGATACAACAGAGGCAGAATGACTAGGAGATACATTAGAAGTATGAATTACAGCTAACTGGTGTTGGAACAAGTAATCCCGTTGAGAATCATCACTATTCCCTTAATTATCTAGACTTCTGACACTTGAGACACTAAAATGGTTAATTGTAAATTTTCAAATAGTTTGAGCATTCTACTGAATATGCCATGCAGTCTGTAAATTAAAGGGGTTTGCAATTGGCCAAAAATTGAAGTTGTGTTCAGGAATGTGAACAACAGGTTTCTTCCAGTCATGATGAATTCTAGCTTGGAATGGCACAAACACCTCTTAAAATTAATATCGTGGAAGAATGTGGTCAAAGAATTTATTTAGAAAATTAATCAAAAAGAGCAGTTGAAAGCAATAAATGTTAAATTTAATCTATTTGAAGACCTTCAGGAAATGAAATAACTTGCATTGACGAAAGAAAAGGAAAGTTAAAATCACACTGGCATGTGAAAATGTTCTTATTTTGCTAACTGGAGACAGTCAAAATACTAAAGTTTAAACATTTCAATGTACTTATTTTATCACGAACATCATGTTTTCCCACTTTCCTTTTCACCCTTCTAGCTGGAAGGAAGTTTTGAGAACAGTTGACACCCGTCACGTGAGAAACATACCACTTTAGATTTTCTTCAGTGTACAAGTAATTTGAATTGGATTAAGAAGAAATTGATCCACTTAGAAAGCTAGAAAGAGAATAATATACGATTTGAAAAGACAATGACTTGTATTAGATCAAGCTCGTGTGCATCCAATCACAAGTAAAGCATCATGGATAACATACATGGGAGCCCATGGCATGGCTGCAGAAAAACTACTTGTCTCCAAAAATGTGTTTGAGAGTACCAATGACCTAACTCGTCGTGGGCGATGCTGTGCAAAAAGTTGAGCTAAGAAACCTCCAAGAGATGTGCCATAAAGATGTATCTGGTAAATACAAATTAAACAACCACTTCAGTTTATGATTAAATAATGTCGTCGCATATGTTACAGGCCATTAAAGTGTAGAATTTTGGTAAAAAAAAGTAGGTTTTCACATCAAATAAACTTTCAAGAAAATTGATTGTTTCTTTGAAACTTGGCAGTAAAGATCAACCTCTTAGCTGCACCAAGACAAAAAGTGGTCCTAGTATCTTCATCCTGTTGAGTTAGCCCATGGTTCCTTGCGTTGCACATAGCCAATAAGGAAATTGTGTTTGAAAGTGCAAATATAAATGAATATAACCTATATTTTTATATGCAATTTGGATGGGTGAAGTAATTGAACCTATGTGCCATTGACATTTATCTCTTGTCACTGTAGCTCTCTCACTGAGCCCCATTTGGCCCCCATTATTTCAAATTATAATTTTTGGAATAGTATTTTTTTGGAGGATGTGTAGTGGAAAAAGAAGGAAAAGTTTTTGATTAACGTGTAATATTATTTTATGGAAGATTGTGTGGTTGAAAAAAAGAGAGAATTTTTTTTTTTTTGGGATAATGGAGGCCAAACGGGGGGTTGAATTTTGGTTTATGCTAAAATTTGGTAATTTTCAGTCTACCAAGTTCACACGTGTATTTGATCATATACGCGCATTATAATTTTCAATTTTTGTGATCAACTCTGACATGTTATATTTTTCATGAATTCCTTATGATTTGTCCATGCCATTGCAGCATTGAGATAGAAGAAAAGGGAAGATTTTAATTTTCACAAGAACAATATGCTACATTTTCCTTCCAATTTACCAGTGTACAACAATAGCATCCAAACAACCGTAAAAGTTTATACTACTAAGAACTGTGTGTTCCCAGTTATACAGCAGAATCACCATGCATCACAAATGATTACCCCTTTTTGTACTTTCCTGAGTTACGTACTTTTTAATAATAGTTTCTAGCATACAAGGATGATCCCCAGGACCAATGAGAACTAAAGTAACGAAACAGTGAATTCACTCACAAATTCCCTGAAGTATGTGCCGGCATAGACATATCTAATGTTCATAATTTAATGAAGGATATTTGTGAATCTAGCACAGTCCTGGCCCTGCCAACATACTTGGGCAACCACGTCGACAAATAGGAACTGCCCAAATTCTTAAAGACCAGCCACATTTTCCTCCCACAGCTGATGGGATATTTTGAACTCTCCCACTCAAATGCATGATATACTTGTCGTGTCCAACCCATATTCCATAACCTACCCCACTAGCCAAAACCCACCCCAGGAGAGTGGCTTAATTGATCGTATATATGTGTAATATAAATTATTAATTCTTGTGTTTCAACTCTGACATCTTATCTTTTCAGGAATTCCACGTGTTTTCTCCATACCAATTCTGCATAGGTCAATGGTATAGTAGAGAATGAATATTTAAATCCTTCACGTGAACAATACACTACATTTCCCTCCCAATTCACCAGTGTACAACAATACCATCCAGGTATAGGAAAGATAGCCTTTGTAAGCTCATGAACCTCAACATTCGGGTAGAACTCCAAAAGTTAAATCTCAATCATCTTCTACAGCATCTTTTTCTTATGTGTGCATCAGAATCAAGCCGTTTTAAAGGGTCCAAACCTAGAGAAATTTCGGAACACTGCTAATGAAACTTTTATTATATCTTAGGATAAAAGACCAGTTCCATCTGAAAGGCAATCTCTCAAGCAAAAAATACAAGGAAAAATTCAAGAGTTCAATGTGAAAAAAATAACTCTAACAAGCTTTGATGAACACAAAATATTCAGCTCAATCATAGCACATTATAGTACAGTAGCAGTCAGTATTTGTATGGGGAAATCGAAGGCAATTAAACACAGTGATGTGTGAAAGACAGACAGAAATCTTACACGATGAACATCAATAGCATCCAGAAACTTCTCAAATGCTTGAATCCACTCGTGATGATTCCACACACGTGGAATATCAACAGATATGACTCGGTAACCCTGAAGAATTTAAAAAATTATGACTTTTATATCCCAAGTACAAAACTAAAAAGAGCCCAAACTGCAAGAAATAAAAGAAAACACCATTCTTGATATCAAGTACCAATAACAATGACATCATATTTACAAAATATAAATAGGCACAAGCCATGAAATCATGAAAATGATACCTCTCTTATATAAGTGGAAAGGGATATTTCTGGAAATTAAAGTTGAATAACAATGATAAAAAAATGAATATCAAACAGAAAAGAGGAAGGCAAAAGGGATGCTGTGTTAATAGGAACAAGAAGTGTTTATAGCTGTCGAAGTATAAAGAGGAATACTCATCTGAGCCACAGTACATATAGAATATGGGATTGTAATATATTTTTTCATCTTAATTTTTACATCCTATTCCTATCTATTTATTTCATTAGCCTCAAATGTCTAGAGGGCAAATTTTATCTTTTTCATTAGCTTTCGTCTCCAGTATTGAGGGGATTCTAAAAGTTTGAATGGATGGAAGAAATTATTTATGCCGATAGAGGGAAGATTTAACTTCAATCAAATTAGAGCTAGCAAATATTCTCATCTTTTGAATCATTCTTTAGGATTCCAGTTAAGATTGTAGCATAGTTTAAACCAAAATGAATGGGATTTCAGAAGAATTGTGAGAATTTCCCAGAAAACACTTTGAAGTTCATATCCCAAGGATATTCCTCTTTTACCTGGTTCATAATAGTGGATCTGCGTGTGGGGGATGTAATTTTTTTGTTTGATTGGTCCTCTTGCTTCTTCATTTCCAGGATTCTATAATCTTTCTTTCTTTAAAAAATTTCCTGTAACTTCTGTTGAACTTAATAATGAAAAATGGATTGGAAAATTCAGTTTTAGAGTAACTTGAGGGAGGGTGAGATTTTAAAATGTTGTTTTCATTATTTTCAATAACCTTAACTCAGACCTTCTCAGACTGACAAAAAGATGTGGATTTTAGTGTCCTACTCCTCGGAAACTTTTTCTGTAGGTCATTCTTCCATATTCTTGTTGATTTGCCAAACCACCCTGTCTTTGTCCCATTCAGGCTCATTTGGAAAATTTGGATCCCTTGAACCAATATATTTCTATGACAAGGGTCACATATGAAATTTAATACTTGTACCACTTGATCTAAAAGTTTAAATTATTAAGGAGGGCCACATGTATATCATTTATCTAATGTACAACATGCCCCCTCACATGTAGACGAGGTTCATTTTTCTCATTAAAGCTTTACAAGTGCATAATTTCTAATAAATGGTGGTGCGAGATTTGACCTCAAGATCTTTGTTGTTGAACTACTTATCTAAAAATTTAAATTGTTATCATCTGATCTTATCTCCAACATTGTTAAAACTGTTAATTCATTTAAAAGAAATTAGTCAAATGTGAAAATTAATTATTATTAACTTGTTAATTGATTTGCAAGGAATGTCCCTTTTATCTATCTTCCCTTCATGGTTTGGGCACTTGAAGTATAGAAATAATTCAGAAGATATCGATACTCAGCTATACATTGAGGTGTCACATGGCTCTGGTGTAGACTTCCTTGGGAAGCTGGCTTTAATTTGGTTGCATGGGTTACTCCTTGAAAAGACATTGGGTTTGGCAAGGGAAAGAGGGTTGTATGTGGAACGCAAATGTCTTTGCTATGTTTCGGAAACTTGGATAGAGAGAAAGAAAGCTATAATTTGAAAATTGATATCAAGAAGCTTAAAATCTAAGTTTCTAGCATCCTTATGGATTTTGTAGATAAGAGTTCAAGAGCACTTGTTTATCCTTAATTATCCTAAGCTGAAAAGCTATATTGTATTCTTAATTTTTTTATTTTATTTGGTGCCAGTGGACCCCTTATCCTCCAATCAATAGTAGTTAAGCTTCTAGAATTAATAAATTCAAGTTTATTAACACAAAAAATTCAACCACACAACTCGTCCCCCTGGAGATATACTTTCTACTTGTATGTTTGGCTACTAGATACCTTTAAATACTTGAACATAAACTGAGACATCTGGGTCACTCGAACATATTCAGACAGGGACTCCAAATATTACTAAAAGACAAGCTATGTCGGGGCCCCTTGACAGGACGTGCATGTGGCAATATTGAGTTCTAAACAGAATGTCTTAAATTGATTTTGTTCAAATTAGACATAGTTCCATAGCATTATCTTAGAGAAAACTATGTAATGATGAAACTAACACGTACAATAGTTTCTGAAGTTTGACACGAGAAATAATAATAGTATGTAAAATAAAAACCTGAGAAACCAACAGCCTGACCAGAAAAAGTCAGAAAAGATATTCAGATTCAACAGAAGGGCACAAGAAATGGGAGTTTTTGCGAATGGACCTGATTAGGTAAGAAATAGGTTAAAAAAAAAAAAAATACCCAAAGAATTGTCACTACTTCCAAGAGTGCAAGCGTATAGAGTACTTAATTTAACAAGGCTAATGATGAGATTGCCCACTGGAGGCTATACAAATTTTCAATTGGATTGTTTAGGGTAAGGAAAACAGCATATAAATCAGAGAAAAAGCTAACAGTTATTTTATTTTCTTATCTCAGAGTATGTCCCTTGAGCGAAAGTAGGGTTTTAAACAAAAACTTCTCACCTTCTTGCTTTTAGTCAGGCAATCAAAAGAAAAAGCAACTATCAAAATTTGGAAAAACTTGTGCAAACAAATTGTGTTTAATGCAGGGCTCTTTTATGCCCTTTTTAAGACTCAAAAATCACACACACAACATCTAACAAATCAAAATACATCTATGCTTGCATTTTTTAAATTTGTTTTCTACATTCATTCTTTTTTTAAATTTGGAAAAAAAATATTCAATATTAAATGCAACAGCCTACATGTTTAGGGGATATTGATGATGCTGGAGGACGGTAAAGCTGATCAAAATATCTCCCCTTTGTCTTTGATATTGTGCATGGCATGATATAACTTGCGTAAAGGAAAAAAATCTGATAGAGCCCAAGGATGAAACCCCGAAGGAGACCTAATCAGGTTGATGTTGAGTTCACATTCGAGGATTTTTTGTTCTGATGTTAAAAATAATAACATCACATGCTCTGTGCAAAGTTATGCCTCAAGATGGTTCTCTAATTAACTATTTCAAAAAAAAAAAAAATTATAGATAATGAGCTCAATACCTTCATGGATAATGACATGATTTGTTTGTAGTACACATCTGCAGTTCCAGCTGTGCCAGGAAGACAGATTAGTGGAGGCACAGCTTTGGGCCCAAAATCATAGTATCGCCACTGCCTTGAATAAATCTACAAAACATTTTAGTGAAGTCTTTTAGGTACCTCATGAGATTACCTATAAAAGTACTGATATTTTAACGCAATATCTTCCAGGAAAAGTGTTAATGATAATAAAGGCCTAAAAGTATCGACATAACATTCATGACATTTTATTTAATGTAAAGTAAAAAATTATTGAGCATGTTTAAATCCCCTAAACTAAGCAACGCCTCAAAATCCTAAATTTTGCATAGAAAAGAGTTTCTAACAAATCATTGAAAGTTGATATCAAGCTCCAAAATGTGCAGATAAATAGTTTCTCTTAGGTTTATCATTCGCTCTCTGTTTCTTGCCAGCCCTACTTAGTAATTGCCATTGTCTTGAGGCTTGTTCTTCGTCGCCATTAACTTCCTCAGTACTTGGTCTTGTTTAAGGTTTAAGCAGTAAAAAAGAGTAGAACAAAAAACAGGGTTTCGGTAAATGACACTTTAGTTCACACGATAAAGACAGCATTATTTTTTGACTCAACAAACATGAAGAGAGTGGATTCCTATATCCTATTTGAAATAACTTAGTGGAATTTTTATTCCACAGTGATAATTTCAAGGCAATACCATTCTCAAAAATTGCTCATCTTTCTATTATTGGGAAAAGCGTTATCTATCCCAATCACCATAAAACACCCAACTGAAATAAGATTACAGTAAGCAAATCAACATCCACCAATGAACATTAGCAACAAATACACCAAAACAAATTGTTTACGAAACAAAACAATAAGCCTATAAAGGTAAGATCTTGAATTCAATTAACTTAATACTCAGGATCATCAACTAACTCAGAGAAATCAAAATTCAAGATTTTAAATAACTACATTTCCATCGACCCACAAAATAATAATTAAATCTGAAACAAAGCCATGCCCCAGTTGAGAAATGAGGATAAAGTGCAAAACCCATAATCAAGAACTCAAGAAAGATTAAAAATAGATGAACCCGATAAATTTTACAGAAAATAATGAAAAGATAAGGTAGCTCACGGGGATCTTATGAAGAGGGACCTGAGACTTGAAGTAGATGTAATCACCGGACGCAGAAAAGACGCCTTTCATTGCTGATTTTGACACAGTCTACACCATAAACACACACAAATGTCTCAAGAATAATTTATTGTCAATAATTGTTTAATGTAATTTTCACAATGTTTTATTTTTAATTTTGATGATATATTTAATTTTTTTTTAGATTGTGTATTTGAGCTGTGATTAATGGGATTTGACGAGGTGATGAATGAAGAGGAACAATGTGGATGGTGGGACCCTAATCATGTCTTTAACAGTCAAATTAACCTACATTACAAAGGCATCTTCAACTCCATGTCAAACAAAAAGAATTTTGATTCCAACCGACTCGCTTGACACTTTGACAGATTAGTGAGGGTCTTGAATCCTGGGTAGTTTTAGGCACATCTCGCGATTTACCTGGTCTACCTTTTAAGGGACCAAGGCGTAGACTCCAAAATTAGTCGTCGAATGTGGACACCTAAGTATAAAAATAAAAAATAAAAAAA
>CAIGRO010091571.1:0-18635 GCA_903798355.1 Fraxinus baroniana | reverse complement strand
AAGCCCGTTTGCCAGTCGAAAATCAGGAACTAAGTGCTATGCCACCTCTAGGATCCCAACGCCTGGCAACGGACCCTCAGATGAATCAAGCGCGACGAGGACATCGCAAGTCTAACGAGGGGTGATTGTAATATCCCCAACCACGAAAGGTTAAGAGATTTGATAGGTACTACTCATATCAATAAGGTGCATCTTTTTTTCCGAAAGCCCATCGTTAAAAACTCCACAGTTAAGCGTACTTGGCTTGGAGAAATTTTATGATGGGTGACCCTTGGGAAGTTTTTTCGGAGAGCGTGCGAGTGAGAACAAAGTATGCTGAAAAGACCCACGTTGGTACAGTATGGATAGTACGTCGTCTATCTAACGGCCGGGATAGCCCGTTAAGTGAAACCCGAGTCGTTACAGACAATAACCAAAATGCATTTTGCAAATTTTAGCTTGGTTTTACTAAAAACACCAAAAACGACATTTTTTACGTTTTCGATTTTCTTTTTAAATATTAAACTCGTTTTTGAAAGTAGGCAATTAAATGTATTTTCACTGTTTTGAAAAATTGAAAATAGAAAACGAGATGAAAACGACATAAAAAAACAGCCCTGTTACGTCTCTTACCAAGTATGCAGTCTGCATCTCTACCAGCTTTGTTCAAATGCAGGCTAAATTTTTTAGTACAAATTAACTACATTAGAAATTTTGAGTTGCAAATGAAACGATTCCGTACCAATTATAATGAATGTGCCATGATTAATTGATAGGAATCATCAAGAAAAAGAAAAGGAGAATGGGCATAACGATACGCAGATTAAGTTGAAACAAACATTCTATCGAAGCGAATCATTCATTCGACTCTCGTACTTGTGTAAAAGTATATTTAAAAATGCAATGATTACACAGATAATACAAAAATCAGCCAAGATTAGGCTCTTTAGCAGTAATAATGACACCCTAATTATTGAGATGATCGCTACCAAAGAACATTTGGGGGATCACGAGACGAGGGTTAAGCATATTCACATATTCTGGCAAAAGCCCAAAAGAAATTGAAAATAATTGATTCGTGAAAGAATCAAGGTGATAAAAAAAGTTGAATGAAGCCATTTTTGTAGAAAAGGTCCAAGTGTCACGATAATGCAAAAACATTCCTCTGCTGGGAAGAATCGTACAGAATGCTGGACACTTTGGTGGGAGGCCAATACCGGAAAACTGATCTACCAATAATGTTTTTAATCGGCAGTGGACCCCTGAAAGGCAAAACCATAAATCAGAACATATGAAATTTCCAAGATACAGGTATATTATAAATCCATTCTTTTTTGTTGTTTTCAATATCTCATCTCAATAATATAAAAGAGCTTTTCTGCTTGAGATTAGCCTTGAAATTTCACAACAAATTCTTGAATAGAAAGCACCCAAAAATAGCTAAAGAAATCAAAATGCACACATAATAATTTACAAAAGAACCAAAACGCCAGTAACGTATTTAGCAACGCATTAATTACCAGTTATGGGAGTCGAAGCTGTTATTACGGTTGTCTCCCAATACGAACACGCAGCCCTCAGGTACAAGCTATATTGAAACAAAAACAATGAGCAAGATTTTTGTCAAACCTGTTCAGACAAATTTTAGAGTTGAAGACAGAGTGATCAGAAGGCCAAAATAATGACAAGCACGAGAAATTACCACTGCATCCATTTCATAGTCATGTGGCTCCAAGATGAAATCCTCGTCTTGGGGAACACCGTTCACCAACAGTTCTCCACCACGAACCTACACAAGGAACAAAATTTGTCAAATTCATAAAGATGACAAGATAAAAGCACATAGGTTCAATAACTCCTTGACGGAAAGACTTACTTCTACGTAGTCCCCAGCTTTAGCTACAACTCTTTTGATGAAGACATCACCTGAACTAAAACCAACCGTCTGTACAACACGTCAAAGCAAAACAAACGGTGTCAGATCCATGGTATGACATAACAGAGTACTTAATTCCGTTAACATGCAATCAATAAATCCAAATCATACCTGAAGAATTGAAGGTGCCTTGAAAATCACAATGTCTAAGACGTCGGGATTCCTGAAAATGTAAGATACCTGAAAACCCGCCAATAAGAAAAGGTCAAAATGGTCACCTCATCCGTCGCATAAAATTTATTCCTTTTATTCACATCCCAAAATCATCAATAAATACATCACGCTAATTCTAGGAATTATTAGATATTAGACCACATCACTGATAGTCCTCTACAAGCAATGGCCATTGTTATAATCCATTATACAAGAACATTATCACATATCCCAAGCACGTAGTCATGACTACCCAGCTTCTTATTTTATTCCAATACAAAAACTATCAATATAAGGCAAATCAACAAAAAAAATTTGTATAGCATTAAGAAACATAAACCAAACCCTGCAAAAAATGGTAAAGTACTATTAGTGACATGTTAACAAAGGCTTCTTCTAACAGTGAAACAAGGCCTCAAACATGCACGCACACAGGAAACACAAAAAATTGAAAAAATATTGTAATTAGAAACAAAATTCTAACACTAATATGCACCCGAGTGTTTTCTGGGAACAGGCATCTTGATCAAAACTATCTTTTCTGATCCACATCTGAATGGCTGGCAATGAAAAAGAAATATATTTTCAATTACTTCAGTGAAACAGATATCCATCATTAATATTTCTTTTGCGCAAATAAGATACATAGCATACTTCTCAGTACAGATATTAATGCAAACGCCTGGAATATATATCATCAAATATAGTCATTACTTCTAAACAAGTCCAACAGCAAAATAAAATCTGGTTTCAATTCAATCACAATGATCATAAGAACAATAATAACTCTACCAAAATTTCAATTGAGTCGAGTGAAATTATACCTTCTCGGCCATGATACGATCACCCACGTCAAGTGTCGGGTACATGGAAGTCGAAGGAATGGACCTTGGCTCTGCCAAGGTAGACTTGAACAATATACTGACACTGAAAGCCGTTAAAGCTGCCTTGGCATCCTCTGAGCTAATGGATAACTTCATCAATTTGGACAGCCAAGTAGAGCTAGTGCCAATACTGTGTGGCAAAGCCTTAACACTACAACTAGCACCACCACTCTTGGCCATCGCCAACGCCTCCGAGCATTCACTACTATTAACACTGCTTTTAACCATGTCTTTGTTACTGCTGCTTCTGCTTTCAATCACAACTTTGTTTCGGTTAATGCTTCTGCTTTCAATCACAACTTTGCTATTGCTGCTGCTTCTGCTTTCAATCACAACTTTGCTATTGCTGCTGCTTCTGCTTTCAATCACAACTTTACTATTGCTGCTGCTGCTTTTAATGGCGTCTTTGCTGCTGCTGTTTCTGGTGCTACTGATACGGGTTCCACCACGATCCACCTCCGTACTGGCGGGCTCGTTGCAGGGCAGCCACTTAGAGCCCTGTAAGAACGGAATGACCGCCGATGCCTTAATTGGTGAAATCCCCAAAACACCCGCGTTGGATGTCGCCATTGACTGCTTCATCAAAGAAATCAATCCCATAATCAGAGGCGATCTTGAATTTTCGCCCAAAATTTCCTCTGCCAGCATCGAGTACATCGACGACATGGGCTGAACAGAGGCTCCGACGGGACAAGGACTGGGTTTAGCCCAGCGAAAATCGGAGTTACTGGAATCAGGCTTTTGGGGCGGCGGGCGATGGAAGATGCGGGAACGGAATGCGCACTCGTGAAGGAATCGGGATCCAGCACATTTGGAGGAGGCCATGCTCGAGGCGATGTAGCCCGAGTAGGAAACTGTTAATCTGATAGCCATAACGACAAATAGTATCAAGCTGATCAAGAAGGAAAGGAAAATAGTGGGGGTAGGGGTGGGCTGTAAGGTTAAAGAGAGGCCTATAAGCCAAGAAATGCCATCGGAATTAAAAAAATCAGTGACAAATTGGATAAAAAGAAGACGAATTGAAAAGTGTGATTAGATCAGAAAAAATTGAAGGTGGGTTTGAATTGGAAGGTAAAAATGGAAAAGCTGAACCCTATAACCGGTGCAGGGGCAGAGCTTTTCCGACGAATTGGGAGCGGAGAATGGCGCAGGACAGCTGGGCTTCGAGGGATACTTGGAAAACAAGAATAGTAATGAGAATTTGGGTTTAATGCCGGCTGCCGCGTAGTCGTAGATGGCAAAAATGGTAATTTGATTTAAAGATTGCGGGCATTTACTTAAGCTGTGACCTGTCAGTTTGACAATAGCGTGGAGGTGGTTTCTGGGTGTCTTCCCAACTACGACTAACGACCTTTTCAAATCCGGCTTTTGAACGCTTTCACACACAATTTTTTTGTGTTTAGCCAAGTAATTTATTTCAACATAACACCGCAAATTATTAGCTTTATTTTCATAAATCTAAAATTTAATAACGAAAATTTATTTTTTTGCAATTTAATTCAATTATATATAGTCACTAAGATAATTTATGTCAGCTTGATTAATGCTGAGTGGAAAGATCAAGGTCGAACTTGTATAAAATTATAAGTTGATCAAATTTCATTTTATTATACATTTATCCAATGATGGACTCATTTAGCGAGAACTTACTTTGAACTAGGAAAAAAATTAAACAAAAAATACAATGATATTAAAATAAAAGTTGAAAACTGAAAAAAATAATAATCTAGATCTGGGGCGTCGGGTGGGTCGATCCGAGTATTTTAATACTCGAAACCACCCACTATATTTCAGGTATTTCGTAAATAAAATCATTCGAGTCCTTGAAATTATTGAAACCAAACCCGAACCCGAACTCAAACCATCGATTATAATTCATATTACGTGACTATTCGATAATATATATATATACAATGAATAAAAAATTTCAGATTAGGCCCTTTCGATAGTTTTTCCTAACATGCTACTACTCGATAATATTTGTGCAAGGGAGAAAATCTAGCTAAAAAAATTACTTAAACTATGAGTATATAAAGTTCAATTGTCCCGTGTTATTAAAAAATAATTAAAAAAATAGTTCAGTTTGTAAATGATGCAAGAAAACAAAATGCTCAAATTGCAAATAATGAATGCTTTGATTTATCAACTTACACCACAATCCTATCTTGAACTTTTTGATTCATAGAAAGTCCATTGCAAAGATTAATATATCTTAACCTCTAAAATGCAATAATCTGATATAAGACGAGATGCAAAAAAGTAGGAGTCTGATATTTTTTATGCTTAGAGTCTAGAATTTTAGACAAAGTATCATCCAAATTAGAGTTTTTGGATTTTCTAATTTTTAATCGAATCGTAAATTGTAAAAAATTAAAAATTATATAAAATATTGGTTCCATTCGGATACCCATGGTTCTGGTTCAAGAACTAAAAATCAAACCGAACCCAGTGGGTTTTTAGTTCCCAGTTTCGATTCCTAATTAATTTTTTTTTTTGTTTCGGCTCGATTTCGATTTAAAAGACCCAAGCCTACTCAAATCTTACCATCTCAATAAGAGACAACGACCCAACTCCACTTGCTCCCACCTCCCTTCGCCATTGCATTTACTCAACTTTTATTCACTTATTAATTATAAATTTTATGAGATTCATCAACTTGTAATATCAAAAAACTTCGTCAAACAATGTTTAAATTCGCCACCTTGGTCCATTGACCTGGAGAAAACGAAAAATCAATTGATATGAACAAAAAACTTAGCTTCCATTTGGCAGACAATTTATAAATGATTTATAAAGTTAGTCAAAGTCACATATTAATTTCTTTCACACATTCATAACTACTACTCGATTATTATATACACATTTTTTACTATTTACTATCATTATTTTACAAATTAATTTATAAATTCGTCGAATGGGCTTAATATTTTGTTTCAATCAGGACCAAAGGATGATGAATTTATTATTAATGCATTGACAAAATCAATTGGAGAAATTGAATCAACAGTTGAAGCTTAAGCATTAAGAACCTTTTATTGACATTTTTAACATTTTCTTTTGCAGGTGAAAATGATGTTTCAAAAGAATCCCTTCATAACTTGTTTATTAAATAAGAAAAAAACTAATATTTAATTTATAAATATCTGGAAATAGATTACTGAGATGACATCATCTAACTCTTGTGATGAGGTATGCACTTCCGTCACCAATTAAGAGCGACACGTTGCTATGTTTCATGTGTAGCAACATGATTCTATCACTTTAATAATTTAAAAGGATTTTAAAATTATTTATTTTTTTGCCTTACCTCATATTAGGTAGGAATACAAGTTTGACCAAACTTGTGAAATTCAAATGAATGGTAGATATATTAAACAATACAACTATACAAGAAACATACGAGAGCTCAAATTGAGTCGAGAATAACCAACGATTCATCTTCGCTCTTTATTAAACTAATAGTAAGAACGTGTATTACACGTCTTATGTATTGAATGAATGATAGCCGATTGCTATTATTTTTCTTTTTAGAAGTCGGTATCTTTTTCCTTTCTCAAGTATGGGAGGAACTTTTCGATTGTCTGTTTAAACAATGTGGCTTGAAAATTATTTCAACGAAAACATTATAAAAAAAATAACCAATTAGTCTAATGGTGAAACTTCTATATAAAAAAAAGTATTGGCTAATTTTGACATTATATAATACTTCTCCATCACACAAATTTAGTTTAAAAACTTCAATAGGGCCATTCTTATTGTTGTAGATCTCAATTGAACATTCTCGAAATATAGATATTTTTATAATTTCAAATATATTCAACTGTCTAATAAAAATATAATTGCAATTTTTGTTTGATGACATCAGTCCTACAAATATGAAAATAAATTTAAGATATGACAACAATATACATTAACAATTAACAAAACGAAAAAAATTATTATCTTTCAAATTAAATTGACGACTCGACTCATTTTGTTGATCTATTAATCAATTAGACCTTGTTTCTGTTAGTGTTTTCAATGATGATTTATTCATCTGTGATGTTTCTAGCATACAAAACAAAAAGTCATTGATAAGTTAGTTTAATAATTTATTTATTAATGCTGGAAAAAATCATATAACAAATATAGGACATATCACACAAATATAATATCATACAATACATATCTTTATCAAGAATTTGATTGTGCTCAAATATCAATATAATGCAACGACATGTACTAATTATAATTGACATTTCAAAATTTGTTTAATACTGAAAATTAGGTAAATTCAAAAAAAGAAAAAAAAAAAGAAAAAAAGAGAGAAGTCAAATAATCTTATCCGATATAAAAAGTAGTTAAAGACCAATATAAAGTAGATGTTGTTCACATTTTAGCAAAATGCTAATAGTCAAAGTTGAATATAATGCACCTATGCTAGTGTTCCATCATCTCTCCTAAAAGTAATTATTAAATTATAGTTTAATAAATAATAAAACAACTAAATTAAAATCATAAAATTTAAAATATAAAGTGTCAAGCCAAAAGATAAGTCACGATGAAAAGAGATATGGCATATAGGTATCCAGCCAAACATGACTCCACAAATTCATAAACATGAATAAAAAAAATACATATTTGCATGAATACGATGAGTCAATAATATTATCGGGGGTCCATTTACTTAGGATTCCCCAAACGAGTGTATATTTACAATTAAAATGATTCGTAATAATAGATAAATATAAAATAGAAATTTCATACAATTAAATTCATGACATCAAAAATTAAATTGAAATGCGAATCAAACTTAACTAATCACGAAAAATAAATAAAACTTCACAACACTCATGAACTTATAAGCAGTTGATGTTCATCATTTAGATGGACATTGCTAAAAGAATAATAATAAAAAAAAACAAAGAGGAAAAAGAACTATGTTATCTTTATAGCATAATAAAAAAATTTGTTAAAAATCAAAACAACTATATTTTATTTTATTTTATTTTGTAGAATTTGTGTCACGTAAATCAATTTCTCCAAAACTTCAATGCCCAACATTAATACATTCACATACATAAGCATCGTCTAGGCTATTTTCGATTTTTGAGAAGCTCTAATCCACAACAAATTGCTTTCATTGACAACAATTATTACCTCTATTCCACAACAAATAGCTATAAAAATCAACATTTATTTACATTGATTATTAATTATAAAAATAGTTATCTCTCAATCCCTTTCACACGCTCTAAATTGGCAAGAAATTAAAAAAACGTAGCCTCAACAGACTTTGTTCACCTTCTTTCATTGTACGTTCTCTCTGCATATTGAAACGTTTAATCTATTAATATTGTGTGTGGATGACATAATCAGCACGTATTTTATAATAACTTATTTAGTTTCATATAATAAATAAGAATATAGTGGAAAATAATTGAGGATTTAGGTATGAAAATAAGTAAAGATTATAAATGTTTATTGCAATTATAATGTTACGTATTTAATAAGAATTTTAGCGGGAATATAATTACTGCATCATTGATATTCTCTTTTTTTTATCTTAATTTAGTTATCATGGGGATTCATATATAACTACCAATTAAAAAAACTTTTAAATAAAGGTAAATATAACATAAAATAAAATTTTATTAAATTATATATTAACATTATGTATGCATTCATTTTATTACATTAAATATACTATTTAGTTGTTAAGATACGTGTAAAACAATCAAATGAAACATTCGTTTAAATAAGGGAATATAGATGTTAATTTTTCGAATTGACTAATTCAACCAAGGGAAGAAATTGAAGTTAACTTTTATAATAAAAACTAATATAATATTAAAAAGAATAATTTAGTTAATTATCGAAAAATGGGAAATGAAAGATTTTTTCTTTTCGTGTTTAATAAATTATTAATTTTATAGATAATTATTAACAAAAATAAAACTATATAAGGGTATGTTGGGTGTATAGTGAAATATTCAAGGAATTAATGTTATTGATTAATTATTAATAAAATTAAAATTAAATAAGGATATGTTAGGTATATAACTAAACCATGTAAGGGTAAATTGGGTCTCCAAAAGTTTCTCATCAATCATCCCTTTGAATTATTGTAGATTAAACAGAATTTGAAATTTTTTTAACAATATCATAAAACATAAATGAAAATCTTTAATCTTTAATCCATGGTTAAATATTGTTGAATTCATTTTCTTAATTTTTGTTTTGATTCTTCATTCTCGATACAATCTCGTATCTTTGATAGTTCTTAGATTGATAGTGTTTCAAACCTTCGAATTGTTTTAAATATTCTCTAAAGACTTGACTATGTTAGCAAGTGGACACCAAATTCAAAAAATCTTAAAACCCCAAAACAAGAAACCCCGATCGATAGGTAGAGGAAAAAAAGGATAAAACGGAAAACTTAGAGACATACTTACTACATTTTGTACATGTTGTAACCTAAATTGTAGTTTCCTTACAAAAATAGGTTTAAAACAACAACCTCGTTCAATAAGGCTAATTGAAGAAGTTGGAAGCACCCAAAATTTATCCAACTAAATGAAAAGTACAATTAAATGTGTCAATTTAAATAGGAAAGGAAGCAATGGAAGATAAATAGTTCTGGAAAAGGCACCAAATGAAATACTTTATTGAGTGATGTTATTCGTGACGAATACTACCAGTAATCTTCCTACGTGACATATATGTGACGATTTGTGATTTGATGTACAAAATCACAAATCGTCACATATATGCCACGTAAGAAGACTACCGACAGTCTTCATTATGAATAACATTATTCTACTTTATTTTATTTTTGTGAGCATAGTTATGGCTCATCTAGAGGGTTTCTAATTTTGCCCCCATGGCATATCTCCAATTAGTAAAAGGGGAAGGTGGAAAAACTCCATGTCTTCATTATGAATAACATTATTCTACTTTATTTTATTTTTGTGAGCATAGTTATGGCTCATCTAGAGGGTTTCTAATTTTGCCCCCATGGCATATCTCCAATTAGTAAAAGGGGAAAGGTGGAAAAACTCCAACTTTGTTTTAGGCGGCCGCGTTAAGGGTTCGAATTCTGAAATATGGATTTGGCCCTTGGGTAAGTGCAAGTGTACAAGTAGCCTTCTACCCTATACCCCTGAAGGCATAACTTGCGATTTACCTTATTCACCAAGGCTTGGAACAGGGCAGGTGGGGGCCCTCAACGTTGGGGTTCAACCTTTTTTAGAGGGTTTCTAATTTTACTTTTATTTCTTGACAAAGTGTTTTTTTTTAGGAAATTACCTTATGTCAATTTCTTTAAAAGGTTTTGTAATCAAACAAACTATTTTCAGAAAATTATCCAAACGGATTTAAAAATTTCTTAGTCTCATAAACAACTTTTTACTTTTTAAAGACCTTCTCAATCGAGCCATTTAATTGTTTCAGTTATGTTCGATCGAACTTGAATCTCAAAACAAAGACAGATCAATTATTTAAATTAAATTGCATGATCAAGTGAATTAAAAAGTATTGCCTGAAAATATGAACCTCATAAAAACAAAGTCAAACTAATTGGGGCTTGCAAAAAGTCAAGATTGAGTTGCGACATCAACATAATTTCCGGGCACAAAATTAAAACCCCTTAATTTATTGCTTATTACACTTGCAACAGACAAACTCACCGCAAAAGATTTATTAATTTATCTTTGGTAAATAAAAGATGACGTCGTCTGCCACCGTTACCTGGGTCAAAGTCTCCATTAATTTTCCTACAACAGGTTGTCCTAAACTGCCATTTTCAGCTTTTCACGGGCTGAGCTAACGGTCCCGCAGTTCAATTTTTTGTTTTTTTGGTACATACACTTTTTCAATATTCAATTTCAGCCCACACCAAGTGTTGTTTGCCTAGAGAGAGACGTGTCTGCCTTTCCTCCACTTCATGCCTATTCTTCTTACCAAACAACGAACCAATTCTTAGTAGTTTCATTTGAGAATCGACCAATTCCTAGTTCCAATACACCATTACTATAATTTGCCTTTCACCATTACCCTATGTTATCAATGTTGGACCTAACCCATCAGTTCTCCAAAGAAAAAGAAAAAAAAATTTGAAAATCAAATTGAGCACTTGTTTTGGCCAAATTCTAATCAAAATTTTGACCGTTAGTGGGAGCCGCATGTGAGATGGCTGGTCAAGATGTGCAGCTGAAGTGATAGTTAACGGTAGGAAAAATCATTTTTTTGGCCATTTTAATTGCTACCAGACAGCCCCTGAAAATGTTTGTTCAGAAAATGACTCGTCACGGATATACAAGTTAGGCACTTGTCATTGAGCAAACAATTTTCAGTACATAAATGAATTGATTTTTGGTCGGATTCTTCCGTGGAATATATTCCAACCAATTTTGAGAAGAGTCTCAAAAGAAAGAGTCATGTTACTGGTACAAAGTTATGTTACAAAATTAGTTTACAAAATATGTGTTGGTAATATCTGGGCTAAGGATTTAAAAAATAATTTTTGAAATCAATGATCTAGATCTTGTCACATTATTTTGTCAACACACTTTCGTAAACCACTTTTCTACAATTAGCATAATTGGGGTGATAAATGTGAAGTTGCAGGGCAGTTTAGTGCAACCTTTTCTTAACTTTTTCTTTTGCCCCCAATCCCCGGGGACAAAGAGCCCGGCTAGAGCCTGTAACTGTCCAACATTAATAGAGATTCGTGCAAAAAAAACTCATCAGCGGCTAGGATCATACGTTTGCAAACTCTCATGCACACATTTTCACTCTCTTTTTCAGGTTCCCATCGCACAGATTCACATTAGTATTGTCAGTCAGTCAATTGTCACTCGTTTCAAATTATTCTACTCATTTCAGCAGTCTCCCTTCGCACACTGCTCCACGTTCAAGAGTAGGGAAATTGCACTATGGAGGAGAGGCCAGAGACTGAGCTGATATCAATACCAGCGACCCCACGTGCGTCCACACCAGGGATACTGACGCCGGCCGGGCTTAGGTCGCCTAGGGTTGTCCCGAAAGAGGCGGCAGGCGGCTCCACCAGGTCATGGACGCCGAGCTCATTCTTGAGCCCAATTGGGACTCCGGTGAAGAGGGTGCTGATAAATATGAAGGGTTACTTGGAGGAAGTGGGGCATTTGACTAAGCTTAATCCACAGGATGCTTGGCTTCCCATTACTGAGTCTCGGAATGGGAATGCGCATTATGCTGCATTTCATAATCTCAATGCAGGTGTGGGGTTCCAGGCCTTGGTCTTGCCTGTTGCTTTCTCCTTTCTTGGGTGGTATGCTTTTTTAAACTCAAACAAAATAAGCTACTTCTAGGGTTAATACTGTTCAATCTACTTATTTGTTTAGGCTCGTTCTTGATACTGTTGCTTTTTGTTCATCTCCTAGTCGCTGCTTGGAATAATATACTTCATTTGCCTTGATTTCTTATGTCTCTACCACGACAAGACTTGTTTCAATTACATTTGGGGTCGTCGTTAATCTATAACAATCTTCCTCCCTCAATCGAACTTGGGAAGACCATGAAAAATATAGGTGGAGTTTCTTGTTTACCTTACATATAAACAAAATTATCCATAAATCCCAGAAATCTAAAAATTCTAATGGGACTGTGGGTCTACCTGGTGACTTTTCCATCTCTCTCTTACTTTTTCCAACCTTATCACAGACTTGAATTGAATGGAAGAAAGAAAAATCCTTGATCAAGCTGTATTCTTTATTTCATCTTTTCGCTTTTAGGTAGAAATGTCAACAAGGTTGGGGCCTCCCTCCGTGATCATCTTTTATATTCAAACAGACAGTTGGCTATTGCTTTTTTGGTTAGTGCATATCGGGCTTGCCTTCATAGTATCCATTGTGGCTTTATCATCAGCTTAATACGAGGAAAACTTGACGGACAGCTAAATTAAGGATTTTCCTTCTTGTGGTGATGCAGGAGCTGGGGAATAATTTCCTTAATTATAGCCTACTTATGGCAGTTATACACATTGTGGATTCTTGTTCAGCTACATGAAGCTGTTCCTGGAAAGAGATACAATCGATATGTAGAACTTGCACAAGCAGCATTTGGTGAGCTGCGTTTATATTTGACAAACAATTCCAAGTTACCTAGATGAATCAGGGAATAAATTCTTGCCAATGACTGACTGACTTCATGATTTCAGGGGAACGTTTAGGTGTTTGGCTTGCTCTCTTCCCTACTGTTTACCTATCAGCAGGGACTGCAACGGCTTTGGTTCTGGTCGGAGGGGAGACCATGAAATTATTCTTTCAGATAGTTTGTGGTCCACTCTGCCAATCAAATCCTCTGACTACCGTCGAGTGGTATCTGGTATTCACATCCTTGTGCATTGTATTATCCCAGCTTCCAAATCTCAACTCTATTGCAGGGCTTTCACTCCTAGGTGCAGTAACAGCCATCACGTACTCAACCATGGTGTGGGTGCTCTCTGTAAGCCAACAGAGACCAACGTCAATTTCGTATGAGCCACTTGCATTGCCTTCCTTTACAGCTTCTCTCTTTTCTGTTTTGAATGCACTTGGTATCGTAGCATTTGCATTTCGTGGGCACAATCTAGTCCTCGAAATTCAGGTTTCTCTTTCTCTCTTATGCATATAATCACATGCTCAATACTAATTACATGTTTGGTATGTTGGGCTGAACATATTGCATAGAATAAATGAAAATTTGTTTCGTGTATTATCTTGTGCAATATTGTCCAATATTGTATATCAAACATGTATTGAATTCAAGAATTGCTGAATGGGTTCTCTATTACATCTTACAGGCAACTATTCCATCAACCTTCAAGAGACCGGCTCATGTGCCAATGTGGAGGGGAGCCAAGGTTGCCTATTTCTTCATTGCCATTTGCTTGTTCCCTGTTGCCATTGGAGGTTATTGGGCCTACGGAAACCTGGTAAGTCTAAAA
Organism: Fraxinus baroniana; assembly: GCA_903798355.1. NCBI lineage: Eukaryota > Viridiplantae > Streptophyta > Magnoliopsida > Lamiales > Oleaceae > Fraxinus > Fraxinus baroniana. The sequence goes on along the minus strand of CAIGRO010091571.1, from coordinate 4,738 downwards.
CTCAACCAAGTTCCTTGATGTCCTAGAATCATAATTTGCATATATATATATATATATATAGACGTTTAAAAGCAGTGGATACTCTAGATGTTGCTTTTATATTCACGTTAACTTATCTTCCATTTTGTTGCATCATTTATGCTTAAAACATGTTTTTCTTATCTCTTCGCTCAGATGCCTTCTGGAGGAATGCTTAATGCATTATTTGCATTTCACAGTCGTGATATTCCAAGGGGACTTCTTGCTATGACATTTCTTCTCGTCGTTTTTAACTGCTTGAGCAGTTTCCAGATATATTCAATGCCTGTGTTCGACAGTTTTGAAGCCGGCTATACCAGCAGGACGAACCGGCCTTGCTCAATTTGGGTGCGTTCCGGCTTCAGAGTCTTCTATGGGTTTATCTCCTTGTTAATAGGTGTTGCACTTCCATTCCTCTCGAGCCTTGCTGGTTTATTAGGAGGACTCACTCTTCCAGTTACCTTCGCTTACCCATGCTTCATGTGGGTTCTAATAAAAAAGCCAACAAAATACACCTTCAATTGGTATTTCAACTGGATCCTTGGTTGGTTGGGTATTGCTTTTAGCTTGGCCTTCTCCATTGGGGGTATTTGGAGTATGGTGAACACTGGACTTAAGCTGAAATTCTTCAAGCCCAACTAAGAATGAAGTGAAGCACACAATTTCAGATGTTCTTTTTCTACTGTGGAATCTTAATTTAGCAGATGTTATCTTATGGTTTTGATCATAGCTAGATTGTTAGCGTGCATTTCTGAATTGAGAAACATAAAATCTGAAACTCGTGCATAAATTTGTAATCCATAGTGTCAGATCATTTTCCATTTGCTTTACAAAATGGTGCGGAGTCAGTAACTGATTATCTTTACCTAGTATTCAGCATTAGGAATTAATATAGCATCAAAGCATAGAAATATCTTTTACAGGTACTCAGATTCAATAGATCGAGAAACGCCCAGAACAATTGCGTTGATAATGTATCATAAATACAAAAAATTTCAACACATGAAAGCTTTTCGTGCAAATTACGCAATTAATAGGATTTTTGGAGCCGAAGTAAGTCACCATGAGTTTCTAGGACTAGGAAAAATCTGAAGGTAAAAGCATAACATGCTACATTTGAATCCAGGGGCTCGCAACCAGGAGAGGCTTATTTATTATTTATTGAAAAAGGGGGCGTGAGGGGGGGGGGAAGGTCCGGAAAGCCCTCACTTTATTGATGGGACATTTTGATCACCTTTTCCTCTCTTATTTATTGAAAAAGGGGGAGTGAGGGGGATGGGGGCGGTACGGAAGATTGGTCCTCTCCGAAAAGATACAATACAGCAAGCTGTGAAACACAGCTTCAAACTAATAGACATGAAGAACTTCTGAAAATTTGCAAGCATACTAAAGTGGCTATGGCTGAAGTTCCAATAAAAAAGGGATTCAATAAGTAGACTAACCATGACTTTGAACACGACAGTTACAATCTTTATTTGTCAATTTCTTGGCTTTAAGATTGCTTGCATTGGTTGAAGTTTGCGAGTAGTAAGCCCAAGAGTGTCAACATTTTCTTCTTCTCCCTCCTTCAGTCTCCATTCGAACTCTTGCACTAATCTCCCAATGGCTATACAAGAAATCAACATTGCCTGGAGAGAGCCTGCACATACCCTCTTTCCAGCTCCAAAAGCCATTGTCTTGTGCATATCCATTGGATCATATTTCTCATTCAGAAATCTTTCAGGCTGCCACTGTTCAGGAGACACCCACAATTCTTTGTCCATGTTGCAACCAAAAATATTTATACAAATCTGCACATTGCACAACATAGTCTGCAGTTGGACTCCTATATCAAATTCAACATTAGAGGTTAGAGGAAGAGTGATAACCTCGGTTCCAGCTGGAATGTAGTATCCTCCTACTTGTGTATCTTCATGAACATATCTAAGAGGAACTATAGGAGCAGGACTGTGTTTTCTCAAAGTTTCATGAAAAACAGCAGATAAGTATGGAAGTTGAATTAACTTTTCCTCTGTGATTTTTTCATATCCACAGACATTTTGAATCTCCATATAAAGACGATCCTGTTTTATTAAAAGGGATTCACCATTAGATAGATTGTAAATAAACTAAAGCAATAGTGTACAGGCGTATTGAATGAGGGTGATCAAACTACCTGTCTCTCTGGGTATTTTGCAAGTTCATACATGGCCCATTCTGTGGTGAGTAAAGTGGTGTCTGATGTTTCAATTATGGCTTCCCATAGCAGCATAAGCATTTGTTGCTCCGATAGAATTTTTGCTTTGGATAACAAGTAGTCAACGTAACAGTTGAGCTCCTGATATACATTTTAATACTGAATTATCTCATTTCAGTTCAAACATAGCTTTAAAGTAAAAGTGAACTATACATAGAATACTGTGATATCTATAAATCTTCAATCCAATAAAGAGATAAGAGTACCTCGCCGCAATCAATTCGTCTCCTGTGCTTACTAATGAGAACCTTCATCACAGCTGTCCTACGGAAACACATCTGCTGAATTTTATTTTCGAAACTTTTGTTGGGAATCCACCTTAGGTACGGAAAAAAATCTCTCCAATCCACCTCAATAGCACCCTCCATTTGATCATGCACTAATATCTTCATTATCTCTCCTTTTGACAGGGTCATTCCAAGTTCCTCAACATAAACCGACTCAATATCCTTTCCAAGAGCCTGCATACCACATAAAATGCTTTAAATACTATCAATTGCCCTCTAATTACAAGAATTGTTTATGACCTTAGGTAGATGTGAACAGACATACTTCTTTCAATGCCAATCCAAAAAGTTCGGGCTCGAATATATTCCGAAGGTATACAGGTTGAAGAGGATCCTTTTCTACATGAGCATGCAATTGTTCAGAAATGTTTATTATCATGGCATCCCTGTGAACACGATGCTGTTTCTGGAAGAATCAGCAAAAACAGTGTTAATAGTGCAGTAACATTTGCAGTAAATAATCAAGCTTTGATCAGAGTCATATGTGATTTGAACCTGTGCATTAGGTCCCAAAGTACTTGTGAGTATATGCCGTTTTACTATCTTGTGAAATTCACCATAATCACTCATTGCAACCATACTTTTATCAGAAGTAAGGCGCTTTAACGCGTTTGATAGCTTTCTTGTTGAAATGGACGAGAATCTTGTCACCATAGCCTAAAACAAACAGGAGGAAAATAACTTAGCAAGCATAACTTGACAGAAAAGAGGAAGCTGGAATTTTTTTTTTTTTATCATCCTTTGACTTGTAGAATAGAAGTTAACAATAATATTCAGAAGAAAGCAAATATTGATTCAATTATACGATCAAACCACAAACAATCTTCCTAGTAGTTCCCAAAATGTACAAATTTACTTTCCTGCGTTTCATAGAAATAATAGCCAAGAGCAACAGAGTTTTTATTACCTCCTTAGCAACATCATTGGAGTTGAGTACAACCATAGAGTTGTAACCTGTTCTGATAGAATAGACAGGACCATATTCCTCGGCCCATTTGGTAAAAGTCTTGTAAGGTTTCTTCTCTTTTAATTGCAGTAAATTTCCAATCAATGGAAGCCCCGGCACCTCTGCATTCAATACAATATTTCTCTTATACCTATAAACCATAAGCCTTGTTCTGTACTGCCCATTTTCGGATGATTAAGGAATGCACGAATGATAGACAATAATCTCTAAATCTGATTACCACTTGAGTCGTATATTCAAATCATTAAACGTTCAAGATCAAACTTTTTCCAAATCATAACCATTCAAATAATCAATTCAACGAGCATAATGCAATAATTTTCTTCAAGAACCAGATCAAGAGAAAATCAAGACAGATACGAAAGCACCTGGTGGAGAAGGGAGGCCCGAAGATCTCCTCTTATGATCATTCATATATCCTCGTATGAACAACAAAGTGAGGACGACAAGAACAGCAGCTGTAATTGCAGTTCCCAAAGGCAGTGCTTCAAGATTCAGAATTGCATCCATTTGCCCCATTCAAATGCAAATAATCTAAGAAATCAAAAGGGGGCATTTCAACTTTTTATAAACTTGTAAGAAAGAGAACTACGTGCACCATATCACTGCAAACTCTTCTAATCAACTTTTCACTACCCAGAAGGTAAAATAACTATTCATCTCGAAGAACATAAAAGAACGTGAAGATATGTGTTACCTGTGTGACTGGAAGGTAGAAATAAGTTCTTGGGTCAATAATGATGGAGGCTTTTGGAGCCATCGATTGCATTTGGGTTTCTTATAAACTTGGGAAATAGTAATCTGTTGGTGCTTTTATCTCTTAACGGGGCCCCTCAGATGATACTTCCTTTGGACAGTAGTGATGTTTCTAATTAGTAACATTACCCGTTTGGCTTCATGTTATTGTCCAGAATATCGAAACATAATTGGCGAATTTAGAAAAATACCCTTTAAATTTGATCATTATAATATTATCTAACATCTAAAATAGGGGTGTCCAAAATATTCGAATCGAACCGAACCAAACCGAGTGGTTCTTCATAAGTTACCCGAACGGGTACCCGAATCGAGAACCGAAATGTTTGGGTCGAGTATCGGGTCTAGACCAAGAACCGAAGAACCGAATAAGACCCGAAACTAAATAATTTTTTTATTTTTTATATTGGATTAATTAAATTTTTTAAAACAAATTAACACATTAATCTAGCCAAATATATTTTTTATAATATA
>CAIGRO010091518.1:0-11826 GCA_903798355.1 Fraxinus baroniana | reverse complement strand
TAGACTTTTTTCCTGAAATGGTAAAACTGTAAAAGAGACAAATTGGACAAATTCTTATGAGCAACTGAAAGTGCAATTACGAACTCTAAAGACAGACATTTGAAACTCTAAAAATACTGCAGTATCCATCTTTGAGTCTTCTTTACATGAGCATAAAAATCACTCAATTTGAATATCACAAGATATAACTTTTTAAGTGTCGAAAGGTAAATCTNAACTGAAAGTGCAATTACGAACTCTAAAGACAGACATTTGAAACTCTAAAAATACTGCAGTATCCATCTTTGAGTCTTCTTTACATGAGCATAAAAATCACTCAATTTGAATATCACAAGATATAACTTTTTAAGTGTCGAAAGGTAAATCTGATGTTTCTGTGTAGTACCTCATTATTTGTGGTAAAACGTCTATTTCATATGATTTTTGAAATTTTTCATATTTTATAACATAGGAAACTACTTGAAAACATCTTTCTAATGCCACAGATTTCATGGAAAATAGAGTTGGTATGAATTTTATAAAATTGTTTAAACTGGCTGCTCCAACTAGCTGATTGCGCAGAGTTCGCATATGTAAAGAATAATTTCAAGTCAACATGTACTTCTGCTAGCCATTAAACTTTACAGAGATATTCAAATTTCTTTAAAATTTTTCATGTAACAAGGGTAGAGGTTATTATGTTTAGTACGTGGCACTCGAAGCTTAAGTACGGGGTGTCAAATTAAAATTCTCATTCTCATTCTTCTACTCATTTTCAACCACACATTTTTCAATAAAATAATATTTTTTTATCAAATCAATAACTTGTCCTTTTTTTTTAACCACATATTCTCTATCAATATTCTATTCCAGAATATATTTTTCCAAAATAATGTGGCTCAAACACACCCTAAATCCGTGGAAGTTGATGTGGAAAAGGTGAGCGGATGCTTTCAAATGCCCGGTCTCTGGGTACACCATAGTTCTCTCACATTAGTTTAATAGGTTCAATTAGGCTGAGAAGGGATGTTTGGATACAACGAGCACAATTGAACAATGATTTTGGGGAAGTTACTTTTAAGTGAAGAGATAATTTGGAGGCAAAAGGAAAGTAAAATTAAATGGGTGAAACGGGGATACAACAACTTCTAAGCTTATGCGTTACTGGCTAATAGCATTGGTTTTGGAATTCTTTAGAGGATCACCTAGTTGGAACAAGAATAGATTTTTATAGGACTTCGCATAAAGAGGAAATGAATATCATGCTGATTCTTGAAAGTTAGATTGGCGACCTATTTCCTAGAAAAGAAGTGTCGCTTGAGAGATAGTTCACAAAAGAACAATTGGGGAAAGGAATATTTGAGATGATAAAGAACACTTGAACCAAATAATTTGCATGCTACTTTGTCCAAGAATCTTGTGAGACTGTTTGATGAACATTTCGTTAATAGGATTGTGGGGAAAAACATGGACTCCAGTTTCACAAATCTGATTCCAAAACAATGAATTCCACATACTAAAGTTGAGGATATTTAGGAAAATTAGCCTCATGAGAAGATTTCAGTTTGTGTACAACTTTGATCATTAATCAGAGTTAAAATTGGCAGAACTAGGTTTTTGTTTGACTTGTTTATGGCCGTGTCTTACGAAATCAAATGAGCGGAGAGTGCTAAAAAGAACAAATCAAATTTGATAAGCTCAATAATTCCTTTCAAACTTAGTTGACGTTGTAATTGACCCAAATTCTAGTGGGTATTGGAGTCTAAATTGGAGTGGTTTGAAGGGTTCAAAATTATGGAACGGAGGAAAAAGTCACTACATTTTCACTAACCTGGCGTTAGCTGGACGCTCGAGTGAGCCCGGTGGAAAATAACCCGAGAGTTTGTCGCTTGCCTATCGCTCGAGCGAGGGGCTATCGCTCGCTCGTCGCTCGAGCAACTGGTTTATTCGGCCCGGGCCGTTTCATTTTTTGACGCGGTTTTGGACTCTATTTCTCCTGCAACTTGTCTATAGGGTTTACATATAACTGAGATTATTGAAATGTTGATATTATAAACACAAAACTATTGATTATAGTGGATTGTTCTCCTCGGCCCGTGGTTTTTACCCAAATTGGGTTTCTACGTAAATTCTTGTGTTCTTATTGGCCATATCTTGCGATCAGTTTCATAACATTGTTAATCGGAAAACTTAATTAAACTATTGATTATAGTGGATTATCCTCTTCTAAAATTCTCATGTTCTTATTTTCTTCATCTTTTTTTCATTATCGTCATTATCCTGCGATTCAGGATTCATAACAAGTGATATTAGAGCGTAAGGTTGATTATTCCACATGGCGACAATGAAACAACACGAGATTTACATTATAGCAAGTGAAGATGCGAGCGATGTTGGCGTAGATGGATTTTGAAGAAGTCTTGCTTGGCTTCGATAGGTACCTACTTCTTGGACGCAGGATGAAAAGCGGCGTAGGGATCGGAAAGCCCAATTTCAAATTCATCTACATCTCTTGAATCAAATTCTTCAAAATGTTCTTAAGTATAATAGTTCCGCTGCGTTATGGTTGAAATTTGACCAACTTTGCATGACAAAGAGCTTGACCAGCAAGCTACACTTGGAACAACGCTTGTATTCTAATATGAAGGTGCGTCATTGGAGGTTAAGTAACACGAGGAGGACTTAGCTTTGATGTTACTGTATTCACTGCCACCATCATATGTGACTTTTAGCGATACTATTCTTTATAGTCGGGATACTTTCATAGTGGAAAAGGTCTATGATGCTAAACTATCTAAGGAAAAGATGAGGCATCTTGCTAGAGGATCTGGTCATGTTGAATGCTTGGTTGTGTGTTGGAGGAATCAAGATAGGAACTTTGATAGAAATATGAGCAGATCGAAGTCTAGACATATTGAAAACATGTTACTATTGTAAGAAGAAAGGGCATATTTTAGCCGATTGCTACGTCTTGAGAAATAGAAAAAAAATTGCTAGTGCCATAGAGAAAGGGAAGCAAACTATTAATAAAGTGGAGGCTGATGTTGTGGAGAGCTTCTTGTGATTTTTGACGGAGATTCTAAGCCTTGTGATGAATGGGTTCTTGACTCGGCTTTTACTTTTCATATGTGTCCTAACATGGACTAGTTTTCTACATATAAAGGAGTTTCGAGAGGGACAGTGATTACATTGTTCAATAGGACTGTCAAAATACTTATAGATGTTATATTATTCTAGAACTGAAGCTGAATCTCGTATCTTTGAGTGTACTTAACTCGAAGAGCCACAGATATATCGGTGAAGGTGCAATGTTGAAGGTGAGCAAAAGTGCTCTTGTTGTCATGAAGGGGTATAAAAACTGTATATAACTGTACATTTTGCAAGGTTCCACAGTGTTTGGGAATGCAACAATTTCTACTTTTTATTTGACAAATGATGAAGTTACAAAACTTTGGCTATGAGGCTCAGGCATATTAGTGGAAATGGGATGGCAGAGCTCAGTTTGAATGGTACAAAAGGTGAACTGGTTTTTGTACAATAGTTTAAAAGTATGATCGTGTTTTATCTAGTCTTTAAATATTTCATTTCAATCGCTGCATTTATTTGCTCATGGCTTAAAAAAATTGATATTAAACTTTGTCTAGTTAATCACCTTGCCTACTAGAATTGATCCTCAGCTGTTTATTTGAGTAGTCTTTGAACAATTCGATGTGTAAAAGGTTGTGATGCACTTTGCTCTTGAGAATGGGAATCTATGGAACACTTTTTTGTAAATGCCAATTATACTTTCTGTTTATATTTTGCCTATTGATGTTTTTCGAAAAGATGTCATTTGCTTTAACTTGGTATACCTCGACTTTATTTCTCTGTTTTATATTTCTTGTCTTGAACTTGGTCATTTGGATATATACAAAAATGCTGTTAGAATTTGGGTGTGACTCGAATTCTTTGTTGAAGATAATTGAGAGTTCTAATTAAAGTGCAAAAAAGAATCCTATTTGAAATGCAATTGTGAAAAACTATTCAAGTTTATTTGACAAATTCTAATTGAAGTTCTACATGGAAACCCATTGGGAACAGGAATTTGTGTTGGATTGAAAGATAATTTGGGATGAAGAAAATCAAGATTTTTGGAGTAAAGGACCCGAGAGTGGGCGCTGCGACATTATTGTCGTGGCGCCATGATAATTTTAGCCCACACTGTTGCGCTGCTTGGGTGACGCCTTCTTCCATATGCGCTGTTTTAGTTTCCTTTTACTTCGTTTTTGACATTCTACTTCATTTACAACTACTATAAGGGTTTGGACGTCCTCTAATTTTTTTATATATATAGTTGGCTCTTCGTTATGATTTAGTGAGAAGTTAGAAGTTGTTATACAAATCATAAACACATGATCTTTGTATTCTTTTTCCATATTATAATAAAAATCTTAATTATCTGCAAATTACATTGTTTTTGTGTTTTTGTGATCAATTGCTTCATATTATGGCTTTAATTGTTATCTTTTCGCAACAAACTGGTATTCAAGCATTCAAGTTTTCATAGCAATTAGAATCAGAGCTTTTAGTGTTGAATTCTTGGGAAGATCAAGATTTTTCATGATAGCAACAATGAAATATGATATTCATCTATTAGATCACAATATAATATTTTCTTTTTGGCATGTAAAAATGAGAGCAGTACTCGCTTAGAAGGATTTCGACGACGCGTTGTTCAAATAACAGAGGGATCGAAAGGTCCTATATCAAATACATCTTCATCTTTCCAATAATATTTTTTAGGACGTTTTGAAAGAGAAGTCAGCCACTATATTATGGTTAAAATTGAAGCAATTATCCATGAGGAAGAGTCTTACTAGCAAATTGCATCTGAAGCAGACATATTTTCATCGTATGATAAAAGGTATATCTCTTGAGGATCACCTAACTATTTTTAAAGAGATTATCGCTAATTTGGAAATCTTAGAAGTGAAATATGATGAAAAAAAATTGTAATTGATTTTGTTGTGTTCATTGGTCGCCGCATGTATGACTTTTAGTAACACGATTTTATATAGTCGTAATAGAGCATCATTGAAGAAATCTACGATACTCTATATTCAAAGAAGAAGATGAAACATCTTGTAGCATCCGAGGATCATAGATAGTCTTATCGTTCATGGTGGTCGTTCGAGAGGCAAGTCAAAATATAATTTCAAATTTTATAATTATTAAAAGAAAAATGGATACTTGGTAAATGATTGTTGTAAGTTGTAGAATAAATCAAAGTCAACTGTAAATCAACAATAAGAAACCTCAGAGGGAGCAAGTATTACAAAAAATCCTAGCAGTGATGGAGAGCTTCTACTGATGTCTAACTACAACTCCAAACCCGTCGAGATTTGAATTTTGGATACAACTTGTACTTTTCATATGTCACCCCAATTGGGAATTATTTTAAACATATAAATTAAGTTTCAAAAGGTGTTGTGATGACCGGTAATAACATTCCTTGTCTAATAGCTAGTATTGGTTGGATCAGAATAAAGATATTTGATGGGGACAGTTAGAACACTTGATGAAATTAGGCATGTTCCAAATTTGAAGAAAAACCATATCTCCTTAAGTACTTTTGATTCAAAAGGGTACAGATACACTGTTGAAGGTGGAGTTCTGAAAGTTATCAAAAGAGCCTGTATTCTTTTGATGGGATATAGAAAATTCAATTTGTATATCTTGTAGGATAATACAGAATCTTCATGTAATAATCATATTTTAAGAACTCGGGTAGATTTAGAGTTGGCTTCTATACCATTGGATTCTAATTTAGGGTCTTCGTTTAAGAACACATCTCAGTCAAATTCTAAAGATATGGGTAAATTCATCTTACCACCATTATCGACGTGTCATCGTATTTAATGGCTAGAAATAGACTCATTTTTTGCCATAAGTTTCCACATATGTATGTACAATTCTGCTAATTTTGTCGATGGTTTGAATGCTGTTGAGGACATCGATTCTAGTCAAAATTCTTCTTTTGATGCATTCAGTTGTGATTCTGTTACTGTCCTTGTTTCAACCTTGTTTGATGGTCATTAGATCACTTTTGTCCTTAATTGAAGTAACAGAGGTGGAGAATATAGATAGTTGGAATTGTTGATGGAGAAGTTTTGCTTGTGTTTTTCATTGACGAGTTCAATTTTTTTCTTTGCAATGGAATTTGTCTCCAGGTGGAGAATTTTTTTAAAGTTTTATTCATTGCAGTGGAATTTGTGTCAAGGTGGAGATTGTTATAATTTGGGTGTGGCCTGAATTCATTGTTGAAGAAAATTGAGAATTCTAATGAAAGTGCACATTAAAAATAATCCTATTTCGAATGCAATTGTGAGATTTTATTCAAGTTTATTTAATAAATTCTAATTGAAGTTCTACTTGAAAGCCCATTGGGACAACAACTTGAAGAGAACTTTAGGGTGAAGGAAATCAATATTTTTAGAGTAAAGGACCCGAGAGAGAGCGCCAAGGAGACACGATAATTTTGGCCTGGAACTAGGCTTGGGCGCTGTGGTGCCGCCTGGGTGGTGCCAAGCCTATTCTGCCATCTGCATTGTTTTGGTTTTCTTTTTTATTTCGGACTTTGTTTTAGATATTCTACTTCATCTACAACTCCACAATAAAGGTGTGGACGTCCCCTATATTTTTCCCTTTTCGTTATGATTTAGTGAGATGTTAGAAATTGTTAGACAAATCATAAATATATAATTTTTGTATTTTTTCTTCATATTATAATAAAATCTCTATTCTCTGCAAATGACATTGTTCTTGTATTCTTGTGATCAATTATTTCATATTGTGGCTTAATCTCTTATCTTTTCACAACAAACTGGTGTTGGAACATTCCAATTCTCATAACAAATGTCATTGCTTTTAATTTTTGTTTTCAGTTCCAATCTGTTTTTTGGCCATTTTACTGTAATCATTTTATTTTATTGACGAGGACGAAGGAATTCAGACAAAAGTTTATTTACATCAAATCTGAATGTAGAGCTATAAAACTTTCTTACAATTCATTACATATTAAATGGATAATTAACAAATGAATTTCAACTACTGCTTTTCTTAAATGTTTACAAGTGAACTTAAATTTATCAAAATTGTGAATGACATAGCTGGATATTTTGAAAGTCTTTACCCAGAAGACACGGAGTACAAATATTTTCATTTTGTAATCTATAAATGTCACGCAACTTACTAATAATTAGATTGGTGTTAACAACTTGTGTTTAAATTATAATTTTGCATCTAGTTGTGTGGGGGTATATTTTTTGAAATCGAATTGATATCATTAATTTAAAGTCGTTGTGAACCACTGATGTAAAAAGTAACAAGACAACACAAAATATGTTATCCTCATAATTTAGATAAAGAACTAAAATGTTGGCTTGATTCAGAGCACACTTAAAAGTTTGATTTGATGCTTTGGATAGCCAATTTCTATAGACTTCCTCAATGCAAAATCATTTCAGATAGCCAAAACCATCGTTGCCTCCACTGTCAATGATCTCGTTGCTAGTGTTACCATTATAAACCCAAAAGAATCTTTAATATCACTCTCCGCCATTTCTGTATCGATAGTATTCATTTTCACTTGGCCTTATTGAGATTGCCAGTGTTGGATTGTTTTGAAATTGTATAATTTATTTCACAACTACCCGCTGATAATTTATAGTTTTTTTTCCTCGTCATAAGTTTAGTATCCCAAATTCAACAAAATACATATAACCGAAAATATGAGGATAATAATATTCACCCCCAGTAATTAGCAAATCTCATCTCCAATAATGACTACAATCCAATAGGTTTGCTGGGATGACATAAAATTGCTTATTTGTCCACTGTATTGTCTAAAGAAAAAAAAAAATCAAAAGTGAGATATCATATTTTTTCTTCATTTCAAAGCATAAAAACGAAATATTTTAACAGAAATCATCATGAATGAAGAGGTGTGTTAATTCGTGAATGGTTGAAAAAAGAATATGATGGAAAAAGAGTTAGGGACTTAATTGTTGCAATGAGCACAAGTATGAACCTTAAGTGTAATTAAAATATGGTAATAAAGTGGTATTGTGAATATAGTTACCATTCATTATTTATTTTTCTAATTTATAAAAATAAGGGGCAAAATAATTTTTTTATGCCCTCCTAATGGTTCTTTCAAACAAAACAGTCATCACAAAATGTAATTAATGAAAAACTGATTATAAGAATGTCGTGAAAAAAGTTTGAAGACACAAGTCCGACAATAAACAAAGAAATAAACTGTTGTGTAAATATAATTAAGAAATCTTCCAGCCTTGCTTTGTTCGCACTACTCATCTCGCACCAACATCGGGGTAGTTTTTAATTTGGCCAACTTAACATAATCATTTTTCACGTGAGCCAATTTTCTTACCAATAACCACGATGGCATTTTAATGGCCAAAAGACAAATATAACCTTAAGTCTGTTATACAATGACAAAAATATGATGTTGTTTAAAAAATAATAATATCCTTTAAGTTACAAAGTAAAAATTAAGCACTTCTCATTTAAAATTTCAAAACCAAGTCACTTTCTTTATCTGTTTACTGCAATACAGATAAAAACTCTTTTGTTTTTCATCTGTTTCAACCTTAAAATCTCATTATCAAACGCCAACAACAAATTATTGTTTATAGCCATCACTTCGAATCGGTAAGTATATTTACATTTAATTTCGTTTTCGTTAAATTAGTATATTATTTTAATCATTAAATCTTATTTCGACATAGACAAATAAATTTTTACAATCTATGATTTTTTAAGCAAAAAAGAGAAAAAATTCATCTACATGTATATTATTTCAGACAGATTCATGAACATTGGTAAAATCGCCGACCCAGCCATCTAGGCACGAAGGACAATCAGCCCAGATGGCTAGCCAGCTAGTCTATTTCTTTTTGTCTTTATTATCACATTTTAAAAAAATTATATTTCGTAATGCAGATATGTGATCAGTTCTAGTTCCGATTTGTTAATTTGGAGAATTTGAAATGAATAAAAATGATCCATGGGTGTGGAAATGGATGAGTGAAAGACGTGGTGCTATTGTAAGTGTAATAACTTGAGCACATCATATGCAAAAATGTACCATAATTTTCAAAACAAACTCAACGTTGATCCCTCTCAGTACGACATAGAATTGAGATTTCTATTCAACAAGCATACATCAATTTCAATTCTACCTATAAAGGTTACTTTTGAAGTTGAAATGAAAGGTCTAATTGAATTAAACCAAAATCGCACGACTCCTATATACGTAACTTTATTGAGGAAGAATGTCCCCGATAGTGAACATGAAGATTTCGATGAAGGGGATCGTAATGTGAATGATTTTTGGAACATGGTGGAGATAGCTCGTGAGGATGATATGGTTGTTCCCAAGACAGTGTTTCTCACCATGGTCTCACTTTGTGCATAGAATTTACCTTGACAGTTGAAGCTAACAAGATGAGAATGAATTTACAAATGAGAATTTGATTGTTTTATCCTGATTGAGACATAAGTTGGGTGGAAGCTCACAGGTTGGAATGAGTGCATGTTCCTCTAATTGTTCCCATGTGGTTCCCAATAATGAAGATTTGCATGTCGCACAGGTTGGCGAGAATCAGTTCAAGTATTTTTTTTCATGGCTTTTGGACAATGAATTTTGGGATTTCGATACACGATACGACCCCTAATTCTAGTCGACCGTACAACCCCTAAGATTAGTTGACACATTCAAATTTACCCTCTTACATTCAGCATAGTCAATGGCGAGAACGATCTAGTGATATGCTGGTTCTTCACAAAGTTGAGAAAAGTAGTTGAGGACATTGAGAACCTTGCATTTGTAGCTGATCGAGAGCAGTCAATAGAGCAATCTGAAGACTAAGGATCGATGTAGTAGCATCGTTGTATTGTTTAGGAGAGCTACAGAGACTTGCAGTTTTGAAAACTTTGATAAGTTTGGGATCGAAATAGAAAATAAATCACATGATGCATGTGATTATCTAATAGAGATGGTGATCGAACATTTGACATTGTTAAATTTTTAGGACATCGATACAATAGGATGATGTCGAATAATGCAGAGTCGTTCAATGCAAGAAGGATAGAAAGTTACCAATTCTCGTAATGATTGAGCACATTTGTAACAAGCTGCAATAGTGGTTTCATGACCAACATGAGGAATTACAAACTTGCATGAGTGTGCTACCCCAACTCAGGAAGATAAATTCTTCAAGATTCTAGAGGTGGCGAGAAAGGTATGTGTGAAACCACTAGATTAGTTTCGCTTCTCCGCGAGGTGTGAATGTAATATACATTGCGGACTTAAATGATAATACGTGCATGTATAGAAAGTTTCAATTTGAGAGTTTTCATGTGCGCATGTAGTTGCAGTGGGTATGCATGTAGTATTTCCACCAAAAACCTTATGCAATTATTATTGCATGGTTGATTATTAGAGTGCAACATATACCAAAACTATATTTCCTCTACGAAGTATAGTGGGAAGTTCCCGACCATATTCTCCAACTTAATAATTTGTTACCATCTGAAATCGGACCACATACTCCTAGACCTACAAACGTATGTCTAAAATACCATTTTCTAACCATTTTCACATTCGAAAAATTTTCGTTTTCAAATTGCAAATACTTACAATTAGGTCCTTGTACTTTGTTTCCCACCATTTCACATTTGAATAATCTTCTTTTCAATTTTTAAACTTTCAATTGGTTATACAATTAAATATATTTAGAATTATATATACAATTGTTACATTAAAACACAAGTCACAATTAAATAAACAATATTTATATTTCTTAATAAAAAAATATACAATGCCTTAGGATCACAATTGTATTCATACATATAGCACGCTAACTTCAACCTCCACCCATGTATCCAAGATTGGTTGATTGTATCAACCTTGCGTCCAATACTCAAAAATTCTATATTTTTTTCAATAAAAAATAGCTAAAAACTATGTTTTCAAATTAAAAATTTATAAATACTTACGATACTGCTTGTCTAGTTGTCGTTCTGGCCCGCATAATGGCTAGTCATCATGCACTTAAATAAGAGCCTCTTTAGCCATCATGGGGACTATCATAGCCATCGGTGCTCAAGATGACTCGACCAAAACTGTCAAATGACATCAGGTGACTTCGAGACCAATTGCGTAACAATCTCATAGCCATGCAGATATGCTATAGTAGGAAACACCAATTGTGACACCCCGTAGCTTCGAGTGTCACGGACTAAACATAATAACCTCTACCCTTTTTACATGAAAATTTTTAAAGAAATTTGCTTCGAGTGTCACGTACCAAACATAATAACCTTTACCCTTGTTACATGAAAAATTTTACAGAAATTTGAAATATATATATTGGAAACTTATTTCCAACTTATAGTAGAATATCTCTGTAAAGTTTAATGGCTATAAACAGTACATGTTGACCTGAAATTATTCTTTACATATGCGAACTCTATGCAGTCACGGTTGGTTGGAGCAGCCATTTTAAACATTTTTTATAAAATTCATCACAACTCCGTTTTCTATGAAATCTGTGACATTAGAAAGATGTTTTCAAGTAGTTTCCTATATTTTATGGAAAATTTCAAAGATCATATGATATAGACGTTTTACCAAAAACAACGAGGTATTGCACATAAACTTCAGATTTACCTTTCGACACTTAAAAATTTATATCTTGTGCCACATTCAAATTGAGTGATTTTTGTGCTCATGTAAAGAAGACTCAAAGGTGGATACCGCAGTATTTTTAGAGTCTCAAATGG
>CAIGRO010091437.1:0-13926 GCA_903798355.1 Fraxinus baroniana | reverse complement strand
GTGGAAAGAGAGAGAGTTGAGAGAAATTGATTTAGGGTTTGGATAAATTTGGGATTTTATATGTTAAATAAAATACCTGATTATTGATTAATTAAACTTTTAACCTGATTTTTGAATTAAAAACTTTTAATACCTGCCCTTATGTAATTTTCTTCCTTGATTAGCACTTAACAGTTACACGTATCGCCATCAGGTTGTTTAGTCCATGCTGGGGTTTTCCCGTAATTAACACAAAATAAAGGGGTGTTTTATCTAATAATTCGAAAAGTGTGAATGATAACCAGCAGCAGCAGGTGGAGCCCTAACAGCAAAAGTTTGAAGTCCAAGCAAATAACGAATTATCATTATACACAGTACACATTTCTCAACTGCTTTATTTAATTCTTTTTATTTTTATTTTTTAAATGCATTTGGGTTGAATATCTTGATGAGCCGTAAAACTTTGAAATGTTGTGAGCTAAGCATTATGCAAATGTGAATAATATAGTCGGACAAAAATAATAAGATCGACACACAGAAATTTAAGCTACTCGATAATGTGCTACTTTCACTGCACGACGCAAATAATCTGTTAACTTCAAATATGATTACAGTATGTTGTTTACGCAAAATCTTAATCTCGAATTAAACTTTACAATACTGTACAGTAACAAATGACTATATTAAGAGGGTGTATGGTGGAGATTAAGTTTTGCTTAATCTTAAGCAATTGTCAAATAAATTTATAGAAGACAATATTTGATTTTTGAGAGTGACAAAAGAGTGTTCTTTTTAGACCTCAAAGAATGCTAAAGTATATGCAGTGAAAGGCCAAATGATAGACATACAGATGGGTTGGGGTGCGTGAGCGGCCTCCTTTTCCTCATTTCAACCTCGAAACGTATAATACCATCTTTCCTATTCTCTTTATCATTTTTTTATTTCTGTCTTTGCATTCATATCTACATTCAAACTGTTGGCTTTGATCCAGAGAGTTTCATTGCATCATAAAGCCAAACCTGTGATTAGTTATCATCCCATTTTCTATATTTACATGATCTGTGAGTACAATTTGTCTTCTTTGTTACTTTTTGTATTTTTCTCTCTCACACAAGCTCGCACGGGTATAACAGTTTTAGGGTTTTTAAGTTCATCTTTTGTTCTTAAATTTACTTTTTTATTCGAAATATTATCTTGGCTACCGTAAATTTTGCGATTTTCATTTAATGGTATACTAATCTTTGTTGGTTTCTATGGATTGTGTTAATTACTTTTTGAGTTATTTTCCTTTTTATTAACTTTTAATTAATAGTATGATAGAAGGGTAAAAATGCTATCTTTTGGCCGTTGATTTTCTATGACATCAATTTTATATTTTCACTGTCCAATTTTCAGATTAATTTCTTAATGTGGTGATTTTGGGGTGATAAAAGCCGTCCCTTAATTGTATTTATTGAAGTTGGTTTACTGGAAAATCTCTCTACTGTTAGTCTTTATAATATAGGTAATTAAGGTACACTGAGCTTAGGCTATATAATTTTGAGGTTGAATAGTTGCAGTAGAAGGTACTTGCTTCTATCTTATCTTCTGAGCATAATGAAGAAATATCGTTTATGTGTTCTATAGGCAAATTAAACTATGACGAGAATAGTCCGGGATTTTAGTTATACAATGCAAAAGGATGCAGTTTCACCAGTGTCAGCTGATGTAGTATTTACCTCTAGTCGGTTTCCAAATTATAAAATTGGAGCTAAAAATCAGATTATGGAGGTCAAAGAGGACTCAAAAATATCTTCTATGAAAGAGGTGGTTGCGCGGGAGACTGCCCTGTTACTGGAGCAACAAAAACGACTTTCTGTTCGTGATCTTGCCAGCAAATTTGAGAAAGGGTTAGCTGCTGCTGCTAAGTTGTCTGATGAGGTTTAGCCTTTTTTAATCTCACTGTTCAGTGTTTACTTTTCATCTACTCTTGTTATGTAGTATATCCAGTGAAAGGTTTATATTCAATATTGATTTTTACAAGTTCTACGAGACACTTTCCACTCAAGATACACGTCTTTTCTTTTTTCTGTCTTTAACTTCAGAAAAAAATGCATCTTTATTGAGTAATATTGGCCCCCCATGATGATCCTAAATGCCATTTATTTATGTTCCAGGCGAGACTCAAAGAGGCAGCTTCGTTGGAGAAACACGTGCTTCTAAAGAAGCTCAGAGATGCTCTTGAAGCATTGAGAGGACGTGTAGCTGGTAAAAACAAAGATGACGTCGAGGAAGCTATTGCTATGGTTGGTTTGTTGTTTTTATTTTCTTTTGTGAACCTTGAATGCTGTCATAATTCTGTTGTTCTTTTCAATGTTGTTATACCAATAACCAAATGAATGCAAGGCTAGACCATCGAATTGATAAGCAAATGCATGAGGATGAACTATAGGTTAATCAAATTCTTCAACCATGAGCATTGAAGTCAGACTTAACTGGACTTGGAACAAACTTGCATAGAAATGTGATACATAGAGGTAGACTTCTTTGTATTTCTTTATTGAAACAATGGAACTAAGCCCTTGTTTGGTAACCACTCTTTCAAAACTCTTTTTTTCTCATACTTATTTTCAATCACACATTCTCACAATAAAATATTCTTTACGTAAACCCATAACTTTTTCCTACTTTTTAACCACACATTCTCCAAAAATTTACTATTCAAAAACTCATCTTTTCAAAAAAATTCTGTCAAACAGGGGCTAAATAAACTGGTTCGAGACAGCTATATTTATTTAACTGGTCCGGAGAATGCAGAGAAGATAAACGGAATCCTGTTAAAATGACAGAATGGAAGAACTAGTATGCATAATTCCCTATTAAAAAGGATACTAAATTCTTGTTTTTTCACTCACCATATCTCTCTCTACTTATTCTCAACTTGTATTCCTCTAAGGATGAATACTCTTCGGTTTCATTGTCTTTAACATATTTTGTTTCGAAACTTTAGTGAGATACGCTATTGGTGATTACGTAGATGATGTGCGAGTCTCTGAGGATCACTTTACTGTTAAATGTTTCCCACTTATACCACCTGCCGGTATTTATATTATTTCCAGGTTGAAGCTTTAGCAGTTCAGTTAACGCAGAGGGAAGGAGAACTGATTCAAGAAAAGGACGAAGTGAAAAAGCTTGCTACTTTTCTGAAGCAGGTAAAATATGCACATGTTATGTGATGTGTGACATTTCCTTTTAAGATTTCAGTGTAGATAAGTCTAATATGAAATAAATATTTCTGTGCATGATCCACTACGTCAAGTCTTCTGTGTCTATGCATAACACTACAATAATATGAGTTCAGGGATGTAGGACATGGTTCTATACAAGTTCTGAAAATATCTGTTTCTTTGTCTAATAACTAGGTGAAAGATGCAAAATTAATTGAATGTTTCATATTGGACTATGCTATGATGACATAAAATTAGATATTTTATAATTTGATCAATTGCTATACGCTACAATCTTTATTTTTCCATATTTTGTACGAACAACAATGACATGCAAATTTAATTCATGTTCACAGTTTCGATTTTCATTTACCCTGTTTGGTGGGGATTATAATCAGTTTTTTGTAGATTTTGATAAAAGTTGATGAAATGTGTCAATGGGTCTCGTGAAATATATGGTTTAAATTAATTGTTTACGTTGACTTAGATTAAAATCTAGATTTTAATCCTTACCAAACAGAGGCTTTAGATATCCAACTATTTCTTTCCCTTATTCAAAATGGTTGAGAATATAGGCCTAATGTTGTGCCAAAACATGTACAAGAAGGTTTATGGTACAAGTTGAATCTTGTCTTCTGTCATCTAAATCATTTTCAGTTTTCGGTTGATAGTAATTTCATCCATGCCTATTATATCTCGTTTCCAAGAAAATCTGTTTGCCCAACTGTTTTCCTTGTTTGTCAGTCTTATTTCCTCACTTAGCAAAAATGTTCCAAGGAGTAAAAATCTGATGCACACGTACTTGGGAAGATATTAGATTTTATAGGGAAATTCATGTCCAACTTATTAATTGTGTGAATTTGTGATTATTTATGCACGTATATTGTCACATGTACTGCAACACAGACCTATGTTGCTCGTACTCTCCATTTAGAGGAAGTACTTGTGTGGGACACGTATGACAAGGATAAGGGTATGGGATCAAATCCTTTTTATCATTTTTGTTAGTTTGGTATTGTATTTAAAATAATTTCTAATTTATATTTCACATTTCTGGACTTAAAATGAAATTCAAATGAAGTGTCACAATTTGCTATCTAATTTTTTTATAGATTTATAATGAAATTCCCTAAAAAATGCATAGAGAGTTAAAAGTATATAAATTTTTTAGTAATTTTGTAGTTTTGAGATGTATCCACATACCCATGTCTAAAATTTGGATCTTTTTTAGCCGTATCTTCACGAAACTTTCTGTATAAACTCTTCCTGTCTTTCTCGTCTTCTGATAACTTTGTATGGTTTTGCAGGCTTCGCAAGATGCTAAAAAACTTGTTGACGAAGAAAGGGCTTTTGCACGGGCTGAAATTGAGAATGCTAGAGCAGCAGTCCAGAGAGTGGAAGAGGCTCTTCAGGAACATGAACGAATGTCACGAGCTTTAGGGAAGCAGGTCCACTTTACATTCTTTTGTTTACATTCATGTTCAATTCTGTTACCCATCTGGTTTTTCATAATAGCGTTGTTCTCTCACAGGGCATCCAAGTCAAAGAAGTTAATAACAATACTTTTCTATCACATCTGCTGACATAGATTTTGAGAATCTTCTTTTTTTACTCTTTTGGTTGCATTCTCTTACTTTTTGGGTGGATACAGTTCTGCATAATTATTTGGAAAATGCTTTTGATATAATTATATATTCTTTCCATTATTGCATCTAGAATCTTGATCTGGATTTTCATTGATCTTTGAGTGCATATTAAATATGTAGTTTGATGTATTTATATATTTTTGTCCATTATTGCGTAGAATAACCAGCACGTGATTTGGTATATGTTTTATGCTATGAAGGTATTCTAGTGGTGATTTTTTTGCACGTGTGAACATGCCATTACTGTCTGGAATCTTCTTTTAGTCGGATCTACAAATCTGTTTTCATCAGCACCTGCTGTATATGAAACCAACCAGTAATTAGACTTGATGTGGTATCATGTAACAGTCACATTTCACTAATGTAACATTTTTGTTTTAATGATTAGGATCTGGACGAATTAATGAAAGATGTGCATGAGGCTAGACGGATCAGAATGCTGCATCAGCCTAGTAAGGTATTTATATCTGCATCTTGAAACTTTACAATATTCTTGTTCAGGCTTATACGCGGCTAACAGATATGTACCCGATTTATTTTTTAAAAGACTTGTTGCAAATTTCTGATGGCATGTACCTCTCCCTATTTCTATGAAATTAATTTATCATCTAAAAGAATTCTGATATTTTTCCAATAACATTAATCCCAAAGTACAACTTTATTTATGTAACGACCCAAAATTTACCCTTTGGATCATTAAGACGTATCATAAAATAAAGACACAACTTTCATAAAAATATAACTTTTGTACCAATTACAATAATAGGAAAAGAAAAATTACTAAGCCCCTGTCTGGGAGCGATTCCCTCTCCTATGAAATTGATTTTTGAACCGTTGGAAGATTGCCACGTGAAAGCAGATTTTATTCATCCAAGAAATCTACAGGCCGAATGACCATTTTGCCCTTACTTTTGTGTGATGTGTAATACAAAGTTTATGACACATAGTTGACCATTCAACAGGGGAATAATGGAGGGTACAATGGAAATTTTGGTCTGACACAAGAATCAGCCCAATTCTTGGAAATTTTACCGTTGGACGCACAACGGTTAAAAACTCGATTTTAAGCAAAATTTAAGCTCTCCCAGACAGCCCCTAAGTTATAAAAGTAAAATAATAAATTGTTTAATAATATTTTATTATTCCACCAGTGGTGAGTTCTATACTCCAACGCCTCGAATCTCAATTACCTAAAAAGGGGGAAATCATAAACAATGAGATATAATCCCAATAAGTGAGCTACATAAATCGTAATTCATATTTACAATTTAAGAATTTTTTTCGTACATAAGGAGATACGAGGATTAGAAACAGAACTTAGGTGGGCATAATCCCTTACGTAATC
This sequence comes from Fraxinus baroniana, assembly GCA_903798355.1. Classification (NCBI taxonomy): domain Eukaryota; kingdom Viridiplantae; phylum Streptophyta; class Magnoliopsida; order Lamiales; family Oleaceae; genus Fraxinus; species Fraxinus baroniana. Next base: position 7,750 of record CAIGRO010091437.1, on the reverse strand, counting down.
ATAACATATATAAGGAGACACGGGAATTAAGAACCGTACTTTGTTGCTATAATTTCCGTGCATAGCCCTACTGAACTCTGGTTCATTAAACTTAAAACATATATGATCATATCATATTCATAAATCGAATTTTGTATTTTAAAGTATGAAAAATGATTCAATATACAACGTATGGCTACACTTACATTGATAATTTGAAGAGACTCGTAGTAAATATGTGGAGGAGAATATAACTTCTTCAACAAATTGATAATTTGTGTGTTTGTAGGTGGGATTTAGCTGTGGTATTTATAAGTGCATTTAGGAGTACCAAAAGAACGTGTCATAATTGTGTCCCTATAATTGTACACTAAATAAGGTAATGAGTTATAATAATTCTGTAATTTAAATTAATCAATCATAATTAAAATTATTATATATATATAGAGGTACGTAATTATTGTATCATATAATTTAAAATCAATAAAGCATAATTATATATAATTATACATACATAGACGTACGTAATTATAGTAATAATATAATTTAACTCAATCAATCATAATTATATATAATTATACATATATGGACTCACATAATTGTAATAATACTATATTTGAAATCAATCAACTATAATTAAGCCCTTGTTTGAACTTTGAGGGGTTGCTTAATTGGTTAGACTTTGGGTTTGCTCCCCAGTGGTCACCAGTTCGAGTCCCCTAATGGCCATTGAGGTGAGTATCCGGCCGTAAACTTTAGGACATCGTGGGATTAGTCGAAGTGTTCGCAAGCTGGCTCAGACATCCACGGTTATTAAAAAGAAAATTATGCCCTTGTTTGATCCTCATTATTTCCAAAATACATTTTTTTCTCTTATTTTCAACCAAACATTCTTTAATAAAATAATATTGCAAATAAATCCAAATTTTTTCTATTTTTTAATCACACATTCTCCATCAAATTACTATTTCCAAATGCATTTTTTGAAAAAAAAAAATGGGGCTCAAACATGCTTTATATATACATAGATGCGCGTAATTATAGTTATACTATAATTTAAGTTAATCAATCATAAAACTATATATATATATATATAGACACACACACACACACACACACATGCACATAATTATAGTGATACAATAGTTTAACTTAATCAATCGTAATTATATATATATTATATATTCATACATATATGGTAGTTTACTTATTTAGGAATGCATCTTGCTAACTTATTTTGCACATATGAATATTTAATTCCATCAATTTCCCCATATATAGTAGTAATAAATATATACATATGCGTGCGCGCGTGCTCGCACACACTCTTATACCATAAATATTCATATCATATAAATATGTATATATAGTTTAGGAAATTACACTTTTAGTTCTTCAACTATTGGCTGATATGCAATTTGATCCTCTTGCACTAAGGCCCTAATTTTAATAATTAACAACTATAAAAGATTTTGGGGTATTATAATTTAACGTATTCCCTTATCATTTTTGTTTTATTTAAAGTATTTTTTTCGATTATATCCTATAATACCAATCTTTCTCTTGCACATGCTAGAGGATGTGATGCAAGAAATACTAATTTTGCAGGTCATGGACATGGAACACGAGCTTCAAGCATTAAGGATTCAACTTGCTGAGAAATCTAAGCATTACCTAAAGCTACAGAAAGAGGTTTCTGTTTTATTTTAACATATATTTTATCATGTGATTCATTGTGGTTTGTTTGTCTTTGTGGTTCATGAGTTTTCTTCTATGACTAATTTGCGTCCACGATCACATATTAGTTATGCTATGAGAGGCAGGAAGAAATTTGAGTCTTGTATCTTTTGAGTCATAGAAGTTAAAACAAGGTGTTCGTCATGCACATGCTTGCATTCTGATATTTAGGGTGTGTTTGATCCACANTTACTATTACAGAAGTGTGTTTGAGCCACATTATTTTGGAAGAATGTATTCTGGAATAATAGATTGATAAAGAATATGTGATTGAAAATGAAGAAAAAATTATTGATATGATGTAAAATATTATTTTATTGAAGAATATGTGGCTAAAAATGAGTAGAAGAATGAGAATGAAAAAAATAATGTGTACCAAACAGGAGCTTAGTCATATATTTACTGTTGCTCGCTTCGCAAATGTTAACAAATTAAATAATGATGTCCATTTAAGAATTGTGCCTAGGTTTACTTAGATAAGCAAGTTATAGATTAGTGTGAAATGTTAAGTTTCTGTGATAGAGGTACACATACACCGGTGTCATCTATACTAAAGCTACAACTGCAGATAGAAAGTGTTGTTGCTGCTTCACTGCAAAGTTGAGCTGGAATATAAGATCCAAAAAATGAAAAAAAACAAGAAAACGGTATTCTGAACTCTTGTCGGGGAAGATTTGAAACTAGAAAGTCGAAACAGCAGCTACTTGACTTCATATAAACGCGATTTTTATGTTAATAATAATAGAAATCATTTATACGACATCTTCTCTTATTTTCTATCCTTGATTGAGCTACGTATAAGGGCTCCACTTGTACCATGTGGGAAATTTCAACACAAGTATTATTAGATTTTTTTTTTTTTTTCCTGAAAATAGTTTCTTCTAAATAGTAGGTGCAATGAAGGAGCAGAATAGCGTGGGGTATAAAAGAAAGCAAGACTATAAGAGAGTGAGCAATACATAAAAGATAAACTAAATCCGTGAATATTTTGCCACCAATATTTTCTGAGATCTTTCCCAACGAATTATCTTTCAGTATGTGACATTATGAGGGAAGAATGAAAAAAATGTGTGATGTGGAGGAAAGCAAAAAAATCTTTTACGCCACACGCGAGTCAGCCTGTTTGGCTAAGTTAAAAAGAAAAGTAAAAATTAACTTTCAAGTAACTTTTTGATTCCAAACATTCTCAGTTATGTTACAATTTTCTTACTTAAAGAGGAAAAATTATTTATCCACTTAATAAGCAAACTTTTTAATCTTACTCAAAAATGCTGTGTGTGGTGAGTAGATCTGCAGAAGGCCCTTGACAGGGATGAGATGTTCTCCAAAAACAGAATTTGAATGAATTTGACTATCAAGTAATCAATATGTTTGGTTTTTGCAAATGCATCATCTGCATGTTATTAGTAGGTATAGGACTTGTTAAGTAATCAATATGTTTGCTTTTTACAAACGCATTATCTGCATGTCATTAGTAGGTATAGGACTTATTCCTTCTCTAAAATTTTGATTTGAGTGTTATTATTTACAAATACTCGTTAGGATCGATTTTTATGCAGTGAGTTTGAAAAATACTTGAGGTTGGATTCTTACACGTTCATTCTCAAACATTTTCAGGTGGCGATGAGCAAGAAGGGCAAGGAAAATACTCCCTACTTATATGAAATAGATGGTACAGAGGCATTGGGTTCATATTTAGTGATATATCGTTGTTCTGATAGAGCTCCAGAAATTTCGGAATGTACTATTCAATGGTACCGTTCAACCTCGGAAGGTGGTAAAAAGGAGCTTATATCAGGTGAAACATGTCTATTCAAAGTGAATTCTCATTTTTTTTTTCTATTTTTGTTGCAATTATTATTTTTTCTTTTCTATGGTCCATTTTATGAACATTCATGTTTCCAGTAACCATACTGCACTCTGCATGTTTTGTGGTTGAATTCTATATGTTCCATTTGCTTGTACAAGAAAATATTATTTAATTTAATTAAGAAAATATTTGGTAGTTATAACATTAATAAGCCTTTTACTACGTCAGGGGCCACCAAATCTGTTTATGCTCCTGAGCCTTTTGATGTTGGAAGGTTTCTAGAGGTTGTTATTATGACGGATGGTCAAACAATAACAGTGAGAACCACTGCTCCAATCGATCCAGGTCCGTTGACATAAGTTTTTATGTACTTAAACTTCAGATTTAGTTATTTGTATGCTTTAATAATTCTGATTCCATTTTCCCTAACAGCGGCTGGATTAGGGAACTATGTAGAAGCATTGGTGCGAAGGCATGAGACCGAATTCAATGTAAATATTCTACTGTAGTGAAAAATATATTGTCTGTGAACACGTGTTAATATATAGCATGTGTGGTAAGGTAGATTGGATTGTCTCGATAGTATTTAAAAAGAAAAGAAGCTAAAATTTTGTCCATTGAACGATCCATTCCTATCCACTGCTGTATTGTCTACCATGAAGTAGTTAGCCATTCAAGTTTATCACATTTACATTGAAATCCTATGTTGCCGCAAGGATTTTGTAACTAATTTCAATCTCATAATGTTAATCGGCTGTATTTTATTCGTTTCATCAGATAAACACCGTCTTTTTCATAGGTGCACGAAAAAAAGGTTTCCTCTTTTCACTTGTTTTATACAGAATTATAAATGCTTTGCAGGTAGTTATTATCCAGATTAATGGGGTGGATAACCAGTCGCAGTCTATCCATGTACTGCATGTGGGGAAGATGAGAATGAAACTTTGCAAAGGAAAGACAACAGTGGCAAAAGAATACTATTCCAATTTAATGCAGGTATCAAATGCATCTCAAGTAAACTTTATTGTGTACTGTATGGAGGCTCCTCTCATTCGAGGAAAACTTCCTTTGCTAATTCACGATGATCCGTATTGTTTCATCCTCAATGTTATGTTATAGTTAATCATCGTGTTCCCGTTACTGTCAACACTATCATAATCTTCACTAACTTGTCTAAACTATTTCTATCTATTCTGCTTAATTTATCGTTTGTAGATGCTTTAGTTACCACTTAAAGATACGATCATTACTTACTCATCCTTAAATGTTTTACAAAATATAAGTAAATTTTTTAAGCTTTGCCCATTCATGCTCTGAATCAGAACCGAGTACTTTGAGGCGCTATTTTCTTAGTTTTTTTTTTGAAAGGTAATCATATATTATATTAATCTAAGCTAATACACAAGAAGTGTATCATTAGTACAAATCAGAAAGGAATATCATGAAATTTGGCAACCCATCTATATGCCTAGTAGCCACAGCATTAAACCAAGTATACAATATCAAATAAAACGACTCCCTAAATTGCTCCTTCTTTTGTTTCCCGTAAACTGGACTAAAACACCCATTTATAATATTGTTTTTCCACCATCAGCTTTGTGGAGTTCGAGGTGGTGGGAACGCGGCAGCTCAGGCAGTATATTGGCAAGCAAAGGACGGGCAGTCCTTCGTCTTAGCATTTGAATCAGAGAGAGAAAGAAATGCAGCTATTATGCTGGCAAGAAGATTTGCATTTGACTGTAATGTAAGTGTCCCAAATCTTTATTTCTTCTCTTTTTCGCTTGTAATCTGTTTTCGGGTAAAGAAAAATAAACTGAAAATTATATAATCAATAATCTTTCCAGATTATGCTTGCTGGCCCAGATGATAGAGCCGCTACAGGAACTTAATATACCGATCTAATTTTAGAAAAAATGTAAGTATATCGATGTCCTTGTGTATCTCATTTCTCTTGGTTTTTAGTCGGCAAAATATGTCGAATTTGCTTGCTTGGTGCTATGGACCTGCACCACTCACCTTTTCATTTTCTAGGCGTTTTTTTAGTGGCCTTGATCTGATTTTATATTTTTTTCAATCTGATTGTAATGCTAATCTCGGAAGAGAAAATCCGGCTGTAACGAGTTTTGTTCTTGTATCTGAATTTGTGTCATGTTGAACACTGGATAGTAGAATAGAAAGTTTGGGCTTTGCTAGAATCTTTCTCAAACACTAGAAATAGTTATCATTCAGATGTTTCGTTTTTACTTATTTTTGTTCTTCGAACTGCAGCAGCGGCATATTTGGTATACTTGACTGATGAATTTTAATATGAATGAGAAAGATTGTAATAGAATCAGTCACTTGTTGTGTCTAGTCTTGTCAAGTGAAAATAAGAACTTGGAAAGGAAGAAGTGAAGCTAAAAGTACACAGTTAGATATGCTTTCTTTTGACGACGATAAAGGAAAATTCATCGATAATGTCGATGAAGTGGTAGGGTTAGGCTATATATTGATCTATTCATTCTTTGTCACACTTTTATTAGTTGAATTCTACTGTATTATTATGTCCAAAATTCATTGTGAAAGTGAAAGGCATGCATGAGTGTAAAGTTGATATCATCAATGAGTTAAAATTGACACTAGAATCATGTAAATGATTGACGTTCCCACAAAGGGGCTTAGCATTGGAAATTTTGATCCAGCAAATGGATAGTTTTTTTCGCATACACAACCCTGTTTGGTTTAGCTAAAAAAGTTTCAAAAAAATTAAGTTGAAGTTGACAATTAATTTTAATCATATTTTATAAGACTTACGAGTTTTATTAATTTTTCAATTATATATTTTATCGTCGAGAAGGAAACAATCCAAATGACTCGATCAGACTCCTAAATTATCGCTAAGTAATAAAGGAGGTAGTGGTACAAAGGTGTTTATCTGGTACCAGCCACTTTTGAAAAATCGACATCTTTATGAAAGTGGTTCAATGTTTTGTTTTTTTGTAAATATAGTAAGACCTTGACCCATTTTTCCATTTTTTCGCTGATATTGTTAAATTTTATTAAAATTTACTAAAAATCTAATTTTGGCAAAATCGAACATGGGCACAGTTTTGAACATAATAATAGATTAGATTCTATCTTTCTTTTACAATTTTTAATATTGTAGATTGTGTGTAATTAAAAAATGTCAAATCAACTTTATAGAAGCCAAGATTGACAAATTAACAACGTGGGGAAGAAGCATTATGATAAGTTAATAGTAAGTTGTATTTTATTGAATATTTCATTCTATTATGAGAAAAAGAGGGGAAGAAAGATTATGACAAATTAATAGTAAGTTGTATTTTATTGAATATTTCATTCTATTATGGAAAAAAGAGGGTCAAAGAAAGTTGTTGAAATAAAAAAATTACTATTGCCTTCAACCATAAATGTAGAAATAACTTGGTAATTATTAAATAGGATGTATTCGTGATAGTTAAATTCAGTGAATTATGGGTAAACATATACAATTAAAAACTAGACTTTACTTTTAGAGCATGTTTGACTTATTATTATTATTATTGTTTTGGTCAAAAATGTATTTTAGAATACTGATTTGATGTAGAATATATAGTTAAAAAATAAGAAAAAAAATTGGGATTACGTATAATATTATTTTATTGAAAAATGTGATTGAAAATATGAGAGATAAAAATGTATTTTGACAATAATTGAGACATAATTGGGTCGACCGCCTAAAATTAAGACCTATATCTAAATTAACTATACTTGTGTTAAAAAATTGCCCTTTATGTTGTTTGTTTGACAATAAATTGTGCTTGAATAATGCTACTTTATTAGAAAGTAGGATGATAGATAGAGTGACATAATAGGTGTTGATAAGATATGATTAGATGAAAAAGTTGATTGTATTTTAAACAATCCAATGATATGTTGCCAACGTGACGTTATGTCAATGATTATATCTACCATTGTATCTATATAATATAATCAACTATGCTTAGTCGACCATACGATCACATATTTATCTCTAATAGAAAATGGTTAAAATCTATTAGGCCCTGTTTGAGTGCACTTCAATTCCATGGAAGATGGTGTGTTTGAACCACATATTTTGAAAGAATTTATTTTGGAATAGTAGATTGATGGAGAATATATGGTTGAAAAGGAAGAAAAAGTTATTGATGTGGTGAAAAATATTATTTTATTAATGAATGTGTGGTTGAAATTGAGTAGAAGAAT
>CAIGRO010091414.1:0-12099 GCA_903798355.1 Fraxinus baroniana | reverse complement strand
TTGAAATTGAAAAACCTTCCAATTCAATATAATTTTTTTTTTTTCACATTGTGCAATTCCTAGACCCTAATTATATGTCGCCACGCCAAGCACCACTATACAATACTTTTAACTCGAACGTCAAAATATTAATATTATCAGTGACTAAAACTTGAATAAACTATTTCTGACAATGAAAATCTTACGGGAAGTTAAATTAATGGTTCTTTGTATCAATTTCAATCTCCTCAACTAAAAATCACATTAAAAACATTAGGCCACGCTCATATCAATAAACCAAAAATCATATAAAATCCAAATTCCATATCAAATGAGTTAATTGTCCCAATGGTCACTGAACTTATGTTCGTATTTTCCATTATTCACTAAAGTTTAAGATGTGGAGTTTCGGCTACTAAACTTATCCAAACGTTGTAAGTTACTCACCGACATGACATCCATTTCAAACAGTTGATGGAATTAGTAAGGTGGTTAACGGAATGCACATGTGGTGCCCCGTTACGCTGTTAACAAATTGTCACATCTTCAATTGCTCGCTAAATTTTGAAAAATGTTTTCAATTGATCACTAAACTTTGAAAAATGACTTAAATTGCTCATTGAAATTTGAAGTAGTCGAATTTTGGTTACTAAACTTATAAAAATGACGTCGGATTGTTGTTCGTTAAAAAATGCTTACCGTAAGCACACTTAAATTGTATAAAATTAATATATCAGACAAATGAGTCCAGGTTGTTTATCCAATGAGAAATGATTGCTCAAATTACATAACGGTTAAAATTAATTTTAACATATTTTTTTAGTAGAAATGTAAGCTATTTTCATCATTTGAAAAAAAAAAAAATAATAAAATTTTGTTGCATGTTTCGTTGTTTATGTTATGAACTAACCTGATATTAAGAACGTTTTGATATCACTTGTTGAGAAACTAGCCAAATAATTAAAGATGAAAAATATGAATAATGTAAAATTTAATGGATCACACAACAATCAAGAAAATTGTGGAAGATGAGAATTTATTATACAAAGTAACAAACAATTGTCTTACTAGGTTTTGATCGTCTTAATCTAATCTAAATAATTCTCTCTTATTCGTAATGTATACAATAATGATCTAATTGTTATAAACTCTCTTTAGTCTTACCTTTTCACTCCTTATGAAGTGTCTATACCTTGTGGAGTATTTATAGAAATCAAATCTCGAAGTTGTGGATGAAGTAGAGTCCAAGATGGAGAAGAAGACCCAAAATCCGGATAAAAACGAAAAAAAGCAAAAAAATCCGCTACTGGGCACCAGGATGTCGGGATCCTTGCCCTATTCAGGGGTGTCGGTGCGACTGGCTATTTTTTTTTTCTTTTTTTCATTTCAAAGTGTTTTACTTCATCTCCAAGTTCTTAATTCAATCAAACTCCCAAAACACCATGATATTTGATTTCTAATCAAATCGAACTTCTAAACCAAAATTAAACAAGCTTCTTTCATGCAAAAAAATACTTCTAAATCACATAAAATTTTTGTAAACTTCTAAATCACATAAAATTTTTGTCACAAAACCTAACAGTTTAAATTAAAATTTGAATTTTGCAACAAAAACACACAATAAATTCAGTTAAATAGATTGTATGTTTCATTTGAAAAATCCAAATTTTAATTAAATTTACTGTGTCTTTCATTGTAAAATCCATTTAATTAAATTTATCGTGTGTTTTGTTACAAAATTCAAATTTTATTTTAATTTTAATTTTAACGACGAAACACACAATAAATTTGAAATTTCAAATGCCGAAAATGGCTTAAAATCCTATAATATTATGTTAAAATTAAATTTAACTATTATGTACGTAATTGAGTAATCATTTCTCGTAGGATCGACAACACTGACTCGTTTGGCCCACTTAATTACTTTTACGCAACTCGTACGCTTGTAATACAGAACAACAAGCCGACATAATTTTTATAAGTTTGGTAACTAAAATTCGATCACCTCAAATTTCATTAAGCAATCTAAGGCGCTTTTAATGTTTAGTGAGCAATCAAAAACGTTTTTCAAAGTTTAGTGGGCAATCGAAAACGTAATAATTTGTTAAAAACATGGTGAGACGCCACATGTACATTCCATTAGTCAAGTCACTAATTCCCTTAATAATTTGAAACGGATGTTATGCATGTGAGTAATGTCCAACGTTTAAACCAGTTTAGTAGCCAAAACTAACATTTTAAATTTCAGTAAGTAATTGAAGCCACGGACATAACTTCAGTGGTTATTGGGACAATTAATTTTAAATTGATTAATAATTTTACACAGTAGTATGATTAGGCATATGATGTACGAACCATCAAATCAATGGAGGCATTTTCGCAGTTCAAGCATTTTCAGGAGGATATATATACCCTTTTTAATCAAAATAATTTGCCTCTTTTAATCAGATTATTTTGATGATGAAATGGATTTGATAATTCAAGCATTATTATATATTGATTATTTTATATTAATGTTTGAAGAATGCCTTTAATTTCAAATCGAGTACATTAATTCAGAGAATTAAATTTATATTTAAAACTAAAAACAGAATGCTATAAGTTTTAAAATAATCTTTAAGGACTTCTACTTTTTAACACCTTTGACACAACATGAAGGTCCTCTTTGAATTTTTTACTTTCGAATACGATGACGCTAGTATGTCTTGCAAGATAGAACTTCATGTAGAAGGAAACAGTGCAAGGGTCCAAACGATTTTATCATCTTGACTACTCCAATTCCGTAGTTAAAAATGATAGGAAGACCTGCTCGAGGAGTTGATCAGATAGTGACGTAATAAAAGCTTATAGAAAAGAAAAAAATCAAACGTGTAAACTCAAACTTATTATTTCGCTCACGAATATCAAGAAAGAGAGAATGTTGAGAGAAACTTCAAGACTTTCTATTATAATCATATTCAACTAACTTTCATTAAGACTTATAACCCAAATTTAAAGCACTAACTAAAATTTGAATAACAACTACACTCTAAATAATAACTAACTATAGCTAATGACAAAAATTAAAGATAATGATGCAATAAATGGAGTTAAATTTCGAATTTATAAAGCCCATGTTTGCTGGGATTTTTCATAGATTTTGATAGAAGTTAATGAAATGTGTGGTTAAAATTAAATGTTTGATTTTGACTTAAATTAAAATCTTGATTTTAATTTTTTTGCCAAACAAGGGCTAAATAAAACAATTATCCAAATAATTGAAAAATTCATTTTTGAGCCTTGAACAATGAAATATGACTGGAAAAAAAAATAAAAATAAATAAATTGAACATCAGGGCAAAGCCGTGAGTTTTGCTATTGGACTGGTTTGATTAAAATTGACCCAAACTTCTTTGAAAACAAACAGTTAGAAAAGTTAATTCAATTAACGTCGATCCCACTTTTTCATAAATATTTTCGTTATGTGCCACACTAGGTAGAGACAGGGGTGGATCCAGCACTCAGCGAGTCGGAGCGGTCGCCCGTGCTAGATCTGTTGAGAAAAAAGATTAAAGAAAGGTTTTATATTAAATATATATATAAAAGTTAGTGCAAAATTGTTACGGAATAAGCAATGTAGCTCAAATGGTTAAAATACTCACTTTCCATGCGAGAAGAATAGGGTTTGATTCCTTTCAGTCACTTTTTCTTTTAATGTTATGACAAATAATAAATAAGTAAAAACGGTACCAATTTTCAACCAATAAAGCATGTTTCTCAGCATAAATGTTACATAACATAATAAGGAATATAGTTCAAATGGATGAGTGCTTACTTTCCATGCGAGATGAATAAGGTTCAATTCCTTTCACTTTCACTTTTTTTTTTAATGTTTTGGCAAATAATAAATAAATAAAAACTATACCAATTTTTTTTTTTTTTAACAAATTAAATTGTAAACCTTAACAATTATATATATTATTAGTTTCTGTTTCTGAAATATCTTTTTAAAGAAATTTATTGACTCAAATTACTATTTCATAATATATATTTTTACTAGATTTTATCAATTTATTTTGTAAAATTAAATTTAGACAATTTAAGTACTTTTTTTTTTCTTTTAAGAGTTGAAAAAACATTAACTCAAAAATAATTCTAGTTCTAAAAATTATTGTTTTAAAAATTTTTGCATTTAACTTCACTTAAACTCGAGTTTGTTATTTCCGTTTAATTAAACTTCGTCTTATCTCATTTAAATTCGTAAAAACTTGAAACTTGATCATTCGTATATGATTGACAAATGTATTTTTTAAATTATTTTGAGTTGTGTTAAATTATATTTTCAAATGTGTATGACTTTTTACGTTTTAGTGTATTTATATATTGATTGAAATTTTTAATATTATTTAATTAAATATTAATAAACAATCTCGCTATTACGGTGGTCAACGGCTTCTCTATGGCTCAATATCCCGGATCTATCACTGAGTAGAGAATAATCGTGTCAACATAAATACTGAGACTCGGATGAGTTATTCTATGAATCTGCGATAAACAAGTTGATTTAACCATGTATGTGGCTGGAATGCTTTGATTAGGAGTCTAAAGATTGAAACACACACACTGTGTTTGAGTCACATTATTTTGGAATGGTAGATTGATGGAGAATATGTGGTTGAAAAAAAACGAAACTTATCAATGCAATGGAAAATATTATTTTATTAAAAAATATGCAGTTGAAAATGAGTAGAAGAATGAAAATAAAACTTTTAATATGTACCAAACAACAAATGTAGCTATATATACTATCTTAAATTTTCAATTTTTAGATTTGAGATGAACTTTCTTTTTGACCTGGCGCAAGTGTCAAACTATTGTCACCTGGCTACAAAAGCATAACTAAAAAAAAAAAAACCCACCATTCCCAAAGATTTTGCTGTTTGAAGGTTATAGGAGTTTAATGAAAAACATACTATGAAAACGGATAATAATAAAGGACAAGTTACAGTAAGTTCATGTTTGATGGGGATTAAAATTAAATTTTTATAAAAATTGATTAAAAATGTGATTAAAAAATTGTGGAACTTATAAAATATGCGGTTGAAATGAATTGTTGATTTTGATTTAAATTAAAACTAAAATTTTAATCGATACCAAACTAGCCTAATATTATCAATCAAATCCCTGTTTGATCCAGATTAAAATTCGATTTTAATTCAAGCTAAAGTCAAACAATTAATATTAACCATATCTTTAATGGGTCCCACAATTTTTCAACTACATATTTCAAAAACTTCTATCATAATTTATTAAAAAAAATCTAATTTTAATCTATACTAATCCTATCGAAATTGGAGGCGTGTGTTATAGGGAGAACTAGATTTACGTCACCCGGATATTGGAAGGTGTGTCCACTGTCCACATGCACTACTACATGGGCCCCATCTGTACAGCGAATCAACAGGCTTGAGAATCTTGCGAACCTACCGATCTGCCGAACCTAAATGTTAACGTGGAGATGTCTAATTGGCTAATAACCGGTTGTCGTTGACTTCCAGCTGAAAACATCGGCGCATTATTTGCTCATTATATATGTATGAAGGGTAAAATTATACTTTTGGTAGCTCAACTTTTGTAAAAATCTCAATTAGGTCATTCTATTTTAATTTGCTCTAATGGAGCCATTCAAATTCAATTTCATCATATCTCAGTCCAACCACATTTATGGTATGTTTGAGCCACATTATTTTGAAAAAATGTATTTTAGAATAGTAAATTGATGGAGAATGTATGATTGAAAAAGAAAGATAAGTTATTGATGTGATAAAAATGTGTAGTTGAAAATGAAAATGAAAATTTTAATGTGTACCAAACATGACCTTAGTAAATTTAATGTTTCACTAGTGATGACAAAAAAATTCGTCCTGACAAGCCTTGCCCCGAATGGGGTGAAAAAAAATTGCCCCACGGGTTGGCGGGGCGGGCCTCGCCCCGCCCTGTAAAGAATTAAAACAAATTGATTACAAATTACAAAATAAATAAATAAACAAGGCAAGAAACTAGCAAACCAGTGACCCGCACTCGCCCCACCCCATCTAAGGCGAGGGTGACCCACCCTACTGCCATCTCTATCTTTCCCCCACACTTGAACTTAATAACTAGTAAACTACCGTCGGTTCATAATCAATAGGCTACTTTTTCACAAACAAGTGTTTGATGGCCATAAAAAGGAATTGCTGGAAAATAATATTTTGAATAGTGAATTTTAGAGAATATGTAATTAAAAGTATGAAAAAAGTTGAATTTACGTGCATAATATTTTATTATGCAAATGTGTGGTTAAAAATAGGTATGAGAAATAAAAAGTTTTAATTTAAAAAGAGTCAAAGAGAGGCTTGAATCCGCATCGGTGTAAGTATGATCGTAAGAGTAGGAGAGTTGTCACCGTGAAAGTACATTGAAATAACGACCAAAAGAAACACTATTGATTTTGGGAAATGCGAAGGATTTCAATTTTATGTCATTCCTCAAAATGAGATATTAAAATTTTAGCAGTTGATGCTTTTGCTTACTCGACATAAGAGTTTAGTGTTAGTTTTATTAACAGACAAATGCGATGATGAATTATGTAGTAATAGCGAAATTGAGTAAAATGTCTACAACATGGTGAAAATGAGTGATCCACCTAAAATTTTGGTGAAAGTTGAGTGGCTAAAAATGTAGTTCACCCGATCTGATAGGAAAATGAAAAGAGAGATTTGTGTAAGCACTTCATGAATGACAAAGTAAAACCATGTTTAACCTCATTAAATTTTAGTTCAGTTTTCTCCCTTTTCTTACAAACGCACATTCTTTTAATAAAATAATATTATACATAAATCCAAAAAATATCATACTTTTTAACCACACATTATTCAAAAAATTCCATTCAAAAATATTTTTTTTTTCCAAATAATGGAGCTCAAACAATGGCTAAATATATTATAGAAAAACACGTTAGAGATGGCCATTTGACAAATTGTTTTGCACATCTTACATTGTTTTTAGGGGGAAAAAAAAATTCTACAACCTGATCTGTATAAACAATTCTTTAATTCAAAACATGATGAAATGACAAAATTATTGTTCAAAAGTCCTATTTAGATAATTCAACTTTCATATGGGAAGGGAAGAATAAAAAAGTTTAAATAGTTTCTTCCACATATTTCAAATATTATAGTCGAATTGAATTTCAAATCTAAGAAAACATGACTTGAATACATAAATATTATTTCCATGACATAATTTTTATAGTTAAAAAAATAAATACAAATCAAATATGTATATTTTTAGATTTTGTTGATGTAGGCAATTCTAAATTTAAAAAGCCAGGTGGAATCTAGTTATGTTGTATTGGCAACTTCAAAGAAAATATTATTATTATTATTTAAATATTAACTCGCAAACTAATTAACAAATTACTGAAAAAAGTAAAATTGAAAGTTCAATGGAATTAGAATGTTTGAATATATAACGTCCCCACCTTTCATTGTAATTGTGAAGAATATTTTTACCTTTCATTTTTTGACATTTTCCTCTTTCATTACGCAAAATGTCATTTTCATTTATTTCCCCAATGAAAAATTGTAAAATAATGAATATACTCTATAGAACTAAACACAAATGAAGCAGAATACCAACAGTACAAAGAACAGTATCAAAACACCAACACCAAAGGATTTGATTATCACATAGGACTCAGAAATAATTCATTATACCCAGAAGTACAAAGAAGCGGCCACAAAGACACCAATACCCTAAAGAAATCAACTCAGACACCAATACCCTAAAGAAATCAACTCCGCAGCTACTTAATGAACCCAGACCAAACAGATTGATCTCACACTCCAAACCCCTCAATCGAAGAACCAATTAGACCCCAATCACAAAGATTGATGATTAACCACACATTTTTCAAAAATTATTTTTTTCCAAATAATGGAGCTCAAACAAGGGCTAAATATATTATAGAAAAACACGTTAGAGATTGCCATTTGACAAAATGTTTTGCACATCTTACTTTGTTTTTTAAAAAAAAAAAAAAAATTTATTCTACAACCTGATCTATATAAACATATTCTTTAATTCAAAACATGATGAAATGACAAAATTATTGTTCAAAAGTCCTATTTAGATAATTCAATTCTCATATGGGAATGAAATAATGAGATTCGACCCCAACTACATCTAGCTAGATGGGGTGAATAGGTGTAAATGCGAAATTAAAAACTGTAATTAACCAGCAACAAGTTACTAATTAATTATCTCTAGATGGTTAAGCATACAATCCAATTACCCTGTGTTTGAATACCGCAAAATATAAAAACAGTAAATAAAGCAGTAAATAACACGTGGAATGTTCACGGAGAAATCCCAACTGGGTAAAATCTTTGGGCGCTTTGCCGGTAAAAATTCGCTATAAACGATCGAACTTACAGTCCGCTAGATAAGACGACGACATGAACTTTCTGACCTCATGACTGTAGTTAATCTAGTCCTCCTAGATTGCGTGCCTCGCAACAACTCGTGACTGATAAATGGAGACCAATCAACCTCCACGTTGATCATCTAGATAATATTTATATCTAATAGATTTTATACATATACTAAATGATTGCATGGTACTCGCAACCTGAAGTTTGCAAACATAGTGCTCAAATTTTAAAGTATGAGCATAATTTTTAATTTATACAATAAAAAAAATGCGTGTCTTGTTAATTCTAGTGATCCTAAATCTCAACATTTTGATAAGTGTTAATTAAGATGTCGATAAATGGTTTAACACTATTACTTCTTAAACGCCTTCAATTAATTTAATTGAGTACATAGTTCCATTTTTGTTTAGAGAATGTTATTGTGCATTATGTCAACATCAAGTTTTCTCTATTATAATTGATTTATGGTCGGAGCATGATTCCTTTATCTAATCATTTGATAGTGCAATATATATACAATTAATCCACCACATTGTAACTGAGATGAAAAGGAAAGTATGATGAGAAAAAATGCGTAGTTTGAACCTAATCTCAAATGAGTGATATTTAATAACGCAATTTGTTAATTTGTCAATTTTGATTAGGCAATTCTCTTAGCATTGGGAGGGGGAGGAATTAAGAAACTGAAAATAATGTACAAATGTATAAGCATCTAAATCCACTCAAAAGACATTCGAATCAAAAATTTGAAGGATAATTCATTTAAATACATTTATTGACCGAAGATATCAATAGTATCCAATATATCATCTTTAAACACTCCTAACTTGAATTAACGTTTTAGAGGATAATTTGTATTATATTTGATAAATTTATGGCATACCTTAATGATATTCGATTCTAGTATAAAAATCTCTAAATGAAAAATGAGAAATTAGCAAATATGATCCCATTAAGGAAGCATATACTCTTGATGAGTATTTAAATATAATAAATTATAAACCTCGGAAGAGTTTCAAGTACATGATATATGGAAAATTGAGATAACTCAATAAGTTATGTCATCAAAAGAAAAGAAAAAAAAAAGTTGTCGACTACACCTTTACATATGATTATTGCATCATCTAGCAGATAACGAGGAATTGAAATAAATTCGTCAAAATATCAATCGAAGAAATAATCGGCCAAATGAATGTATGCAGTCCTAGCATATTAAATTTACTGGAGAAACTTGAAATTTCTAGATTGACAGTTCATAGTTTGAACATCTAAAATAATATACTTACGCAAAATGAAAATAAAAAAAGTAAGGTCATAATATGAAATGTAATTTCATAATGAATTTTGCGAAAACTTGTGTGAATAGATAAATGACTACGTGGTGGGTGTAATGACAATGCGTGAAATTTGAAATATATATAATAAATTTTACTATAGCCACTTATCTTGTATGGTTTTAATATTATTTTTGAAGGATTTTATGTTTGAAGCATATAATTCAAGTGCTATTGTAACAAGTGGGAGAATACGCGTTGCACTCTTTTTCCCTTGACTAAAGTTTATCCCATTGAATTTTCTTGGCAAAGTTTTTAATGAGATGGCTTTTGTGGCGTATTCATAAAAATAATGCACTTTTTTTTTTCCTTTATTATGATTTTTCTCACAAGATTTTTCCTAATAAAATCTTAACAAGACACATTCTTTGTATCATGATGTACTTAACCTACAAGGTATTTACCATCAAAAAATATATTCTTATATGTATGAGACTCGCAAAGAGATCAATAAGAGCTATTTTTCGAATTATTATGTTACTATAATCATTAAAAGTTGATAAATATCTCGTATGGAGATGATGTTATTTAAAAATTATACAAGACAACATGTGACATATTTTATCAAAATTTGCAATATTAAAGATATTAACGTACGAGACGTGGATAGCTTGTGCAAGAATTTTCAAATCAGAAGGAGCAGCTTTACTTTTTTCCTTTCGATCAAGTTTTATCACATTGGGTTTTCTTGATAAGGTTTTAACGAGACAACATTTTATTATAAATTATTTTTACTTTTCTCATTTCTTGGTATTTTTTCCCATCGTGTGTTTTCCGAACAATATTTCAATGAGATAGTTATTGTGTAAATAATCATTAAATGGGGAGTGTTATAAAATAATGAGATGATTATTTAGTATTATCATGATACATAAATAAGTCTTATTTAGTCTAGAAGATTTATTTCTTTAAAATTGTAACTATTATTTTGGACCCTCTAAATATGGGACATTAGTTTTTAATAAAACAAGTTTGAGTTTTTATTCTCTACTTTTCTTTCTATTTATTATCTATATTTTTCTTTTATTTCGTTAATTATATTACATTTAGCATATTATCACACCCTCATTTTTCTCTGTTCCATTTCTCTCTTTGATAGGCGATTGAACTCACACGTTGGCTTCCGATAGAGCTGAAATATTTTTCATATTTCTTTTATTATAATTGTCACCTTTTTCTTTTATTATGTTTTATACTAAAAATCAATAGTCGAACGCTATAATCGAGTGAAGTTTACAAATATATATATACACGTAGCTCACTTATATTATTTGATATTTCAAATTTATCGATGATTTACAGGTTGAGCCGATGCTGATATTTAATTCTTGATGTTTCTTCAACTAACTAATACCGTAATAACATTACAATCATTTATATTTTCCGAAAAAAGGAAGATTGAAAAATCAAGTTTTTCCTTAAAATCAAGTTTACTAGCCCGAGCTTACTAGACATCACCGATTGAGCGATTTGGGGGGTTATTCAGAATCTTATGAATAAAATTGGTTGGAATCAAGTTTAGTTATGCTCGATCGGAAGAAATTACACTCATGATGCTCTTGACCTTTTATCACTACTACTATAAAAGAGAGGATGACCAAATCACTATTCATTTTTGTCATCTTCCATTTCACACTTAATCTGATTCGTCACTGTTCATTAACTGGTTGTGCACTGTTCATCCGTAAATATCTTTCCATTGGCCTTGGTTCAACTTGTTAGTTTTCACACTTGACCTCTCTTGAATTGGTTTAGTAATAGTTCTTTTTTTTTTTTTCCATCTTTTGTGTTTGTGTCTGTAGTATAATAATAATAATAATTAAATGGATGAAATATCTTCTACCTAAAAAATATCTTGACATCTTCAATACATATCTTCTACCGCAAAATATCTTTCAATTTTTGACTTCTCACTCTTTTTCTGAAAGCATCTCAAACTATTAAATCAAGTTTTTTTTCCCTCTTTATCTTTTATATAAATTGTAATTAATCCATTTAATCTCACACAAGTGATTGCACTTGTGCACAGCAGTGTCCGCACATCACGGAGATTTTTTATTTTTATTTTTTATTTGTGGTACACAAGTACAATCACTTGTGTCTGGTAAAAAAAAATTGGTCACACACAACGCGGAGAAAACTCTGCGAGTAAGTCTCCGCACAATACGGAGCGTCTCGAATATACGTCGTTTTCCGCCCCTTCTTCATTTTCAACACCCAACGGCGTCGTTTCGTGTTCTTCTTCCTATGATCAATACATCGTGTTGGACTCGAACCCGGTTCTAATGGGTGCTCCCATAATTTGGTTAAAAACGTATTCTAGAAATGCGATT
>CAIGRO010091401.1:0-12620 GCA_903798355.1 Fraxinus baroniana | reverse complement strand
TGGGATCTTGACACGTAGTAATAATCAACTTGCTTTCGTATCTAGTATTAAGGGTTGTATCGTCGACTAGAATTACGGAGTCGCATCGTGTTTTGAAATTCTCGAATGCACTATCCAAAGGCCATAAAGAAATACTTGAAGCGATTCTCGTCCTTCGTATCAAAATAAAATGCCGATCCTGGATTAGTTTTCCCCATGTTGTGGTAATATCTGGCCAATTTAGCGTAACTTTCTTCGGCCGTACCCATTAAGTCCTCCAAGCGCATTTTTTGGCCATCTAGGCCTTTTGATAGCTCATGACCACCCCGTACTCTCGACGAACGTTGTTAATGATGTCCGAAGGTTTGTAGATCATTCGTAGGTCCGAAAATTTGTGCATTATTTGTCGACCAATGAACCATGCTTGGGCTTGCTGTGATCATTTCGACGAATACCTACTTCGCAAGTATGTTCTTTGATGATGTCCAAAGGTCTGTAGATCGTTCGTGGATCCTGAAATTTGTCCTTTATTTGTCGACCAATGAACCCGCCCTGGCCTGCCTGTGATCATTTCGAAGAATACCTACTTCGCAAGTATGTTCTCGTGCATACTTACGAATTACTAAAAACTCATTCATTTCCCTTTTCGTCTCTCCCAAACGCCAATAGTAACTGTTGTCAATGCAGACAATTGTGTACGTCGACTTGTTCAATTTTTTTCAAAGCAATCAGGTGCACATTTCCTGCAAATCTTTCTTTGTTTCAAACATTTGCTCGACATATAAGTCTTCAGCATCATGAACTATACATGAACAATTAGAGAAACGTGTACTCGTTCCAACTCGTGAACCCGACTCATGTTTTCGACGGGATAAAGAAATCAAATCCTCATTTGTAAATTCAATTTCATTCCCGTTGTCTTAAACTATCGAGGAAATTCTGTACGTAACGGTGAAATCATGGTGAAGAACAACAGTATCGAGAATAACCACATCATCCTCACGAGCTATCTCCACTATGCCTAAAAAATCATTCACATTACGATTCTCTCTATCTAGATCTTCAGTTCACTATCGGGGGACATTCTTCTTCGCTAAAGTTATGTAAATAGGAGTAGTCGTGTGAACTTGGTTCAATTCAATTAAAACCTTGATTTCATCTTCATAAGTAACCTTTACAAGTGGAATTGGAATGTATGTATGCTCGTTGTTGTATAGAAATCCCAATTCCATGTCATAATGAGAGGGATTGACGTTGAGCTTTGTTTTGTATCTCAGGTACATTTGTGCATATGATGTACTCGATGTCATCGCAATTGCAATTGTGGCATGTATTTCACCTGTCCATTTCCAAAACCATCAACCATTTTCATTCATTTCAAATTCACCAAAGTAACAAATCGGGACTGCAGTCGATCCATATCTGTATTAGGAAACATAATTTGTTAAAAAAAATTATAATTATGGAAAAAAGGGTAAAAACTACATGCTCAGACCGACTGGAAACAGTCGGCCCAAACAACTGGGCTAGCTGTTTCCCATCGGTCCGGACGATCGGGCAGACTGTTTCCATCTGCCTGGGTTGGCCAGTTTACAGACGATCATAAATTTGTCTCAAATTATACATGCAGATGAATTTTTTTCTCGTTTTTGTTAAAACAATTATAGATCCATTTAAAATCGTAAGTTTTTTATATGCCTATATCGAAATAAGATTTAAAGGTTAAAATAATGTACTAATTTAACCAAAGCGAAATTAAAAATACGTAAATATACTTACCGATTCCACCGATGACCGTGAATAATATTTTCTTTTTGAGTGTTTGATAAATTTATCTATTTTCAAATTTGAAACAGATGAAAATTAAACAATTTTTATCTGTGTTGGAGTAAACAGATAAAAAATGTGATTTGATTTTGAAATTTTAAATGGAAAGTGTTTGAAATTCTTTATANTAAACAATTTTTATCTGTGTTGGAGTAAACAGATAAAAAATGTGATTTGATTTTGAAATTTTAAATGGAAAGTGTTTGAAATTCTTTATAACTTAAAAATGGTATTTTTGTCTTTTAAACAATACCATATTTTTGTAATTGTATAGCATGTTTAAGGATAGTTTTGTCTTTTACGCATTGGAAGGCTATTGTGGTGAATGTTTAAAAAATCTGGTCAAATTGGAAAATGGCATTGCTGACTTGGCTAAATTGAAAAGTGCCCCTTACTTGTATGTATATAGTGGTACCTGTGAACCCTAAAAATTGGCCTAATGCCCAATCTACATTGTGTTTTAGTTGATTTTGATCGGTGAAAAAAATTTACGGCGGCGTTTTCCGGTAAATGGAATTGATGGTTGGAACAAGGTGAGGTATTTCGATTATTTCAATGACTTTCTTTAGAGAGAGAAAGTTAGAAGTCTCCATATTTTTGGAAAGAAATATCTTATTTATAGAATTATATGCATGTCAATTGATGTCAAATTTTTATTATGACGCGACATAAGACATTTGGTTGAGTCCTAATCGAGCGAGGGATTCCTATGTTAAGGAGGATCCCTGCTCTTGACCCGATCGATCGACTCTTAATACGAGTATCGCAAGGATTGCGCTACTTGAATAGGGCCATATTGGCATCGCAATCAACCATCATCATCCTGCTTTACACAGAGTCAATATAAGGAGAAATCTATGACCTAAATTACTTTAAAGTACTCATTGTTGGTAATATATATATACGTTTTATTCAGTAGGTGATAAAAGTGAAAAATACAATGAATGCTATTCTGACTTTTTTTTCCTTCTTACTGTAGAAAAATATTGTCCAACTTAGAGTTTATCCATAATGGACCAATACGGAACATGTATCTGAAAATTGGCCCTAAATCACATGATGGAGCAATTAGGCTCATTGACTGGACATACATCAAATGTTTGGCATGGGCCCGGACAGTAACATGGTGGGTACGGCGGACAAGGTGGAGGCAGGCACAGCAGCCGTGGAGGCAAGCACGGCGGTGGTGATGGTGGAGGAGGTGGAGGTGGAGGTGGAGGTGGAGGTGGAGGAGGAGGAGGCGGTGGCGGAGGCTTCTCTTCTACCACGCTTACAATTCTAACATTGCAAAATTTCTTCCTGAGAGACATAATCAAGCAAGCAGCATCAATTCCTTCTCCAATTACAACCATTTTATCATTTTCCTTTTCTACCGTCACCGAGATCACTCCTGAACCACAATTCAAAATAATATAAATAAAAATATAATAGAAAAATACGTACAAAATGTTATGTACTAAGATGTACGTATTACACCTTGTTCAGCCACAACAATCTTCATGGCTTTAGATTTCATTTTTTCACTTCGCATTGACAAGGTGATCACCATCTTTTGCTGAAAATAAATTCGAACGATTGTTCAATGAATCCATTCTAAACTTATTTCTCAACACTATGTCTATTATAATTAAATAAAAATAGAGAAAGAAAAGAAAAGAAAAAAACAACAGTAATTAACTTGATAGTAAGTTCATTAATTTCTTGGAAAAATTCTTAATGGCTTACCTTCATGTTTGGCAATAATTTGAATTGATAGAGTGCATCAGATTACGTGAGGGAATTGGGTTTATTTATATATAATTGCATGTGTACGGAGCAACCTACACGGAAACTTCAAACTAGTGACGCAACTAACTACTACGTAACCCGTCAACAAAAGAAATAAAAATAAAAATAAAAAGAGAAAAGATATCCTCTGGATGTAGATCGATTTAGTGGAGTAGTGAATTATAAATTAATTGAGCCCATGTTTTTGTTTTTCACTTTTAGAAGAAATTCGACTGTGAGCAGCCTCACCTGACCGTTTTTTTTTTTTTAACTGTCATCTCACATTTTTTTTTTTGGCACCCAGGTATCCCAAGTTAGTCAAACTAATTTTCTAGACCACCAACCACCGGCCACTCAGTAACTGCTGGAGGTAAACCGTGGGTTATTGACCAGTTGACCAGGTTTGGAGCACCCCTTATACTCCTGGCCTCAAGGGAGCCTTCCTCTATGATTATTACATCACCAAGCTGCTCCAACTATATTGATTATTATATCACTCAACTNCTAGACTAATTTTAGGACCACCAGCCACCGGCCCCTTAGTACCGGCGGAGGTAAACCGCGGGTTATGCCCAAATTGACCAGGGTTCGAGCATCCCTTATACTCTGCCCCCAAGGGAGCCTTCCTCCATGGTTATTACATCATCAAGCTGCTCCAACCAATATTGATTATTACATCACTCAACTGCTCCAACCAGGAATCGAATTCTCCACGCTGAGGTTGCAAGTCTAGCAATGCACTTCTTTTGTCAACTTGAATTTGCCCCAAGGGGCATTGTCATCTCACATTTTCAATGAATTGCAGGTTGCCAAAGGTGTAAAAAAACTCATAATAATATCGACAAAAATGACAAACAAACAAGGGCTGAGTGTATGTCAAATATTAAATGTCTAATTATAATTTAGATTTTAAATCGTTCAAAAAATAATTCTTACTTCATATCATATTTAATGTATTATAGATGTTTTATTAAAATAAATTGAAAAAGAATTTTGTGAGTAGAAAGGTCAAAGGTACATTCCACTTGTAACAAAAGGTTGAAATGATGACTTATTAATTTGCCATTTCACTAGCAAACGAGGGAGAGTGGTTGAAAACAACTTAATATGATTGAAATAATTGAATAATGATTAAGTTAAAATCGTCTAAAAAATAACACTTCATACAAAATTTAGCCCCTATTTAGTAAAAAAAATTCATTATCATTTTTCTACTCTTTTTAACCACAAATTATTCAATAAAATAATATTTTCCATCACATCAATAACTTTTTTTTTTCAACCACACTTCCTCCATAAATCTACTATTTCAGAATACATTCTTCCAGAATAATGTGACTCAAACACACCCTAATGTATTGTAGATGTTTTACTAAAATAAATTGAAAAGAATTTTGTGAGTAGAAATGTTAAGGTAATTTCAATTTGTAACTAAAATTTGAAAGGATGACTTACTGTGTATGGAAGACTTCAAATTTGAGTAGAACTTATTGAGGAAAAATTATTAATTTGCCATTTCATTAGGAAATGAGGGGATTGGTCAAAAACAACTTATATGATTGAAATAAGTAAATTATGATTTTAAGTTAAAATCGTTCAAAAAGTAATTCTCACTTCATGCCATATTTAGAGGGTGTTTGGTGTAAATTAAAATTAGATTTTTTTTTTTAAAATAGATTGTGATAGAAGTTTTTGAAATGTGTGGTTGAAAAGTTGTGAGACCCATGAAAGATGTGATTAATATTTTGATTGGTCAAAAACAACTTATATGATTGAAATAAGTAAATTATGATTTTAAGTTAAAATCGTTCAAAAAGTAATTCTCACTTCATGCCATATTTAGAGGGTGTTTGGTGTAAATTAAAATTAGATTTTTTTTTTAAAAATAGATTGTGATAGAAGTTTTTGAAATGTGTGGTTGAAAAGTTGTGAGACCCATGAAAGATGTGATTAATATTGATTGTTTGATTTTGATTTCGATTAAAATCGAATTTTAATCTGGACCGAGCTTAATGTATTATTGATGTTTTACTAAAATAAATTGTAAAAGAATTTTGTGAGTAGAAATGTGAAAGGTAATTTCAATTTGTAACAAAAAGTTGAAAGGATGACTTACTGTGCACGNAAGTTGTGAGACCCATGAAAGATGTGATTAATATTGATTGTTTGATTTTGATTTCGATTAAAATCGAATTTTAATCTGGACCGAGCTTAATGTATTATTGATGTTTTACTAAAATAAATTGTAAAAGAATTTTGTGAGTAGAAATGTGAAAGGTAATTTCAATTTGTAACAAAAAGTTGAAAGGATGACTTACTGTGCACGGAAGACTTCAAATTGGATTACAACTTTCTGAGGAAAATTTATTAATTTGTCATTTCATTGGGAAATGAATGGATTGGTTGAAAACGACTTATATGATTGAAATAAGTGAATTATGATTAAGTTAAAATCGTTCAAAAAATAATTCTTACTTCATACCATATTTAATGTATTATAGATGTTTTACTAAAATAAATTGAAAAAGAATTTTGTGAGAATGTTAAGGTAATTTCAGTTTGTAACAAAAAGTTGAAAGGATGACTTATTGTGTAACGAAGACTTCAAATTGGAGTAGAACTTGGGTTAATCCATTTTGTACACGAGGTTGTTTACATCCCCCTCACATGAGGAGGGGGCTCACAATGAATAAGACAATCATGTCCCCCCACATTGTGAGGAGGGCAGGTGGGGCCGGGGGTAAACCCCCGTGTACGTCTAGCAAAACCCGTAGAACTTTTTGAGGAAAACTTATTAATTTGCCATTTCATTGGAAAATGAGGGGATTGGTCGAATATATGATTGAAATAAGTGAATTATGATTAAGTTAAAATCATTCAAAAAATAATTCTTACTTCATACCACATTTAATGTATTATAGATGTTTTAATAAAATAAATTGAAAAAGACTTTTGTGAGTAGAAGGATCAAAGGAAATTTCATTCATAAAAATGAGAAATATGATTGTTATTCATTACATCAAGTCATCAATTTTGAATTTCTATCTCTTATGTGAGGCTTTATAAAGCTACATTTTTCATTCTTATTTTATAATAATGAGAATCAAACGGAAGCTTAATTTGTAAAAAAATGTTGAAAGGATGACTTACTGTGTATGGAAGACTTCAAATTTGAGTAGAACTCTTTGATGAAAATTTATTAATTTGCCATTTCTCATTATGAAATGAGGGGATTGGTTTCTCTCAATCCATTCCACGCAAATCAAACCTGAATTTTGCCTAGTATTTGATTTGATTTATTTATTTATTTTTTAACATTATGCCTTGAAATGGTTGTTAAAACAAATATCAGAAAAATAAAATGAGATTTAATTTCTATCGTAGGAAAGTAGGTGTTATTAGAAATTTGCAAGTGTGATAATCAAGAGCAAGGACGGTGGGAGGTGAGGGCAGTGGGTCCTAACCTCCAGTGAAATTTGAGAAATTAATTTTTCATATATATTTTTTAAAATCATTAGTTAAATTAGACTCCACTGAATTCGAGTCTTGGTTCCGTCACTAATCACGAGGATCATGGACTAGAGGATGTACTCAATACGCCACATTAATAATTTAAAAATAGCCCAACTCAATAATTTCGAGACATTCATTCACCTACTAGTCAATTTGCGTTTTATTATGAGAATTATATGCATGCCAATTGATGTCAAGTTTTTATTATGAGACATGATATATATATATGACATTTGGTTGAATTCTAATCGAGCTGGATCCCTGCTCTTGACCAGATCAATCGACTCTTAATACGATTATCGCGAGGATCGTGCTACTTGAATATGGTCATATTGGTAACCACAATCAACCATCATCATCCTGCTTTACACAAAGTCAACATAAGGAGAAATCTATGACCTAAATAACTTTAAAGTTCTCATTCTTGGTAACATATATCTGACTTTATTCAGTAGTGATAAAAGAAAAATACAATGATTGCAATTCTGACTTCTTTTTTCCTTATTACTGTAGAAATATATTGTCCAACTAGTTTTTATCCAAATGGACCAATACGGAACCTATATCTGAGAATTGGCCCTAAATCACATGATGGAGCAATTAGGTGGATTTGGATCATTGACTGGACATACACAATATGCTTGGCATGGGCTCGGACAGTAATATGGTGGGCACGGCGGGCAAGGTGGAGGCAGGCACAGCGGTGGTGATGGTGGAGGAGAAGGAGGAGGAGGAGGAGGCGGAGGCGGAGGCTTAGGCTTCACTTCTTCCACGCTAACAATATCAACATTGCAAAATTTCTTCTTGAGAGACATAATCAAGCAAGCAGCATCAATTCCTTCTCCAATTACGACCATTTTATCATTTTCCTTTTCTATAGTCACCGAGATCACCCCTGAACCACAATTCAAAATAATATAAACAAAAATATTATAGAAAAATACGTACAAAATGTTATACACTAAGATGTACGTAATACCTTGTTCAGCCACAACAATCTTCATGGCTTTAGACTTCATTTTTTCACATCGCATTGACACCTTGATCACCATCTTTTGCTGAAAATAAACTCGAACGATTGTTCAATGAATCCATTCTAAACTTATTTCTCAAAACTATGTCTATTATAATTAAATAAAAATAGAGAAAGAAAAGAAAAAAACAACCCGAATGAACTTGATAGTAAGTTCATTAATTTCTTGGAAAAATTCTTAATGGCTTACCTTCATGTTTGGCAATAATTTGAATTGATCGAGCGCATCAGATTACGTGAGGGAATTGGGTTTATTTATATATAATTGCACGTGTATGGAGCAATCTACACGGAAACTTCAAACGAGTGACCCAACTAACCCGTCAACAAAAGAAATAAAAATAAAAAGGGAACCTCTGGATGCAAATCGATTTAGTGGTGTAGTGAATTAAAAAATAATTGAGTGTATGTAAAAAATTAAAGGGACCAACTATACACGGAGTTAAAATATGATAATATTAAAATTTGAGGTTTTATCTTAAGACGTCACCTTGTTAAAATTAAATTTATTACGACAATAATTTCGATTGTGAGGTGAAGTTTTCTGACGGACACCAATGTTTGCGGTTATCACAGAGGGATTCAAAATACTTGTAATAAATTAAGCCTCTATTTGGTGGGGGATTTTTAGCAGATTTTAATAGAAGTTGATGAAATGAGTGGTTGAAAGGTTGTGTGACACAAACATGTAGTTAAAATTAATTGTTAACTTTGACTTAAGTTATAATTTAGATTTTAATTCGTATGAAACATGGACTAAATGTCTAATTCGGGTACTAATATTAAACACAAAGTTGAAGACAGGCAAGAGATGGAAAATAGAAAGTCAAAACAATGGATCCTTAAATATATTAATTAGAGTCACACGTGCATTGTAAAACGTCCCTACCTTCATTTAATTAATTGAGAACTAATATCACGAAATTCACACTTGACAATGATTTTGTAGTATTTATTACATATTGAAAAGTCAAAAGTAAGATATTATTGAAATAAGTGAACCAAAAAAAATGATTCCCTCTTCATATAATATTTAATATATTATAAATGTTTTACTAAAATAAATTGTAAAAGAATTCTGTGAGTAGAAACTAGAAAGGTCAAAGGTATTTTCAATTTGTAAGAAAAAGTTGAAAGGTTGACTTACTGTGTACGGAAGACTTCAAATTTGAGAGTAGAACTTTTTGAGGAAAATTTAGGTTGTGTTTGGTAGATATTAAATTGAAAAATTAGTCGTTATTTTTTACTTTTATTAGACGAGTGAGACCCAATAACGATTATATTTTCAATTTTAATTTGATTTTGAGCTCTCCCAAATAGTTAGAATTCGAACATACCTCGAAGTACAAACAATTTGTAAAGTGCAAACAAGTCCTGATAAATTATTAAAAAGATTACAAGGGTGTTTGGTAGAGATTAAAATCGGATTAAAATTGAAAAATTAGCCGTTATTGTTGACTTTTATTAGACGAGTGAGACTCAATAACGGTTATATTTTCAATTTTGATTGGATTTTAATCGATACCAAACGGACTCTTATTAATTTGCCATTTCATTAGGAAATGAAGGGATTGGTCGAAAACAATTTATATGTTGACTTGCTTTCAGCTCTCAATCCATTCCACGCAGATCAAACTTGAATTTAGGAAAGAAATAACCCTCGTAGCTGGAATTTTGCCGATTATTTGACTTTTTTTAACATTTTGTTTAGAAGAGGGGAGAAAAATCAACAATTTTGAGAAATTCTTCACCTACTAGCCAGTTTGCACATTATGTGCAAGGAACAAGTCTTAGTCAAGATCTTGAATTAAAATACAATTTTTATAAAATAATTAATTGTGTTGAATTTTTTAGGGCTAATTGCATTTTTAATTATAAAATGAGGAGCAAGCACATGGACTAAAAAAAGTCAATATCTTACGTTGTTTCTGTATTCCATTTTGTCCATTATCGTCTATTGAGCAGGGCCCTAATCATCTATGATTGGTCGACGTACCTAAGTGACGTTAGCATGTTATATTATAAACATATTCTTCACCCAACTTATCTCATATATTAATATTAATGCATGATTGGGTGGGCTTAAAACATTATTTGCAACTTAGTTTATTTATGAGTTTTGAATTTTGAGTGCTTTTGTTAAAGCTTAAAACGAAATAAAATTTTCTTATAAGATTAAGCCAAGTTGTGGCCCAATGTTGTATTAGTGGCTACCAAATTTGCTTATATGAATTATCATCTCTCAAGATTCCAAACATTTGATTGGTGTATCAAGTTAGACTTAGTTTTCGCTCTGGTTCCGCTTTCATGAACTCCTTGAGCTCTTCGAGGATGAAAGTGGCCAAGTTGGGGTTTCTTATTTTGCCCCTGTTTGGAAAAAATAATAATGATGTACGAATAAAAGATGAAGAAAAGTTTTGGATTTACCTTTAATATTATTTTATTTGATAATGTTTGATTAAAAATAAAAGAGAGAAAAATACAATTTTAAAATTATGGAGTCAAGGGCAAAAATCTTCGATAATTTGAAAACGAGTTGAATATTCACTTAAGGTTTTGAAGCATTCATACTCTTGCAAATTAAAAGGTATGTAGCCATGAGATGAGAATTAATGAGTAAAGATCACGAAAAGCGATTTGTTAGAATACTTACAAATGACAGAATTAGTATATTGAAAACGCTAAAATTACAAGTTTATATCTAAACATAAAAAGGGTTTGGTTGAAAAATAAAATGGTTTACTTTGAAAATAATTTAATAATAATAATAAAAAAATCTTACTTATCAAACTGTGTTGACCCTTGTATACGATACTCAAACTTTTGGGGGAACTTAATGAGATATTTTATATGAGAAGGGGTGTTATAACACTATCATAAAGTTCAGGAAATATATATGATATTATGTATATAATTTGGTTTGGGGTAATAACTTCGCAAGAAATGTTGAATAGTTGCTAGAAGACGAACCACCTATCAATAAAAATATATATAGGTTAGACACCTGACTATGAAACTGAATAACATTGGCTTGGTGTGGTGTAAAATGTTCACAATTTATCAATTTTCTCAAAAATCTAAAACCAATGTTAAGTAAATTATAAATTGCATTAGTGAATAAGGCTGAAAAACTTAATGACTGAGATTTGTAATTTTTTTTTTCCTTTTGATTCTTTGCAATACTATACTATACGTCGGTCCAACTAACAATATGTATCCAATGTACATCGGTTTTAACAATCGAATAATTCTATTCATTATCGTTCTTGACGGCAGTGGTGACTAATTGATAAAGACATCACAATTCCGTTAGACGATGAATCGGTGACATCTCTAGTAAATTAGCAATAATATAACATTTATTCAATCAGTAAATTGTTTTATTTAAACATTTTAATTGCAAAGACTGTCTTCCAGTGAAGCCTGGAGAAAAATTATCCAAATACTCGCCTTTACAAAGTGCCAATAAATCACATGGGCAAGCAATTAGGTGGATTACAATCATAGTCTTGACATCCATAAGATGTTTGGCATTGACTTGGATAATAACATGGCTTTCCTATTTTTTCCAATATTTTTTCTAATAATTTATCTAATCTTTCAATTGTATATCCAGACATTTTTAAATGAAACAATGATATAAGTATTATGGTAAACAATAATTCAAGCATCATGAATAATTGAAAGTATCAAATTTAATCCCTACGATTCTCTTAGATCCTAAAATAATTCTTTCAAAATTTAACAAGAAATAGTAGTTCTACCTTAATTTTGATTAGGATCCTTATTCTTAGAATCGAGTGACCTTCAAGTTCTGAATATGCAAATCATTCCCTCCAACAACCTCTTGCCTCAACGAGATTTTTGCTATTTCAGCTTCTTGCCTTCACTGTAACATTTCTAAAGATAAATCCATAGACTTGGATTAAAGAAAAACTGTCTTAGTTGTTAAAATAAAAAAGAAATTTCTTCTTAGATCTATCAAGAATCTATTTGAATGAAGATTTAGAAATTCATCTTTTTATGAAAGAAATTGGACATTATTAATCTATTTTGGAATGGATACAATATTGGAATCAAGAACAGAAAACTTTGGTTTTCTCACAGATTGAAAGCTCAAGTGATTCTACCTTATCCTTAGCCCGAAGGCCTCTATTTATAATATTACATGAGGCTCAATTATTTTGCCTCTTACATCATCATTTACATTACTTCCATTATTTAGCAAAAATTATTTAGCTCTTTACATCATATCAAAACTTTATCAAAGGCATGCCTGCCTCTTTGTTATTGTCATCCTGGTCCTACATCTTCACATGCAGCTTGGACAATCTCGTAACTTGCAAGATTCTTTAATGGTGATAGGACACCCTGGAAATTGATGTAAATCAAATTTTGTGATGTATTCCTTTAGTATTTCGGATTTTTCATATCTTCCATTTGTCACTAGCATCCAATTCTCATATTGACATATGCATGAGAATTTTTTATCATAAAGATT
>CAIGRO010091382.1:0-10883 GCA_903798355.1 Fraxinus baroniana | reverse complement strand
GTGACATTAGAATTGAGGTTATCGTGTGGGGTAACCATTGCTTGTGCTATAAATTTAGAAATTATTTGCTCTATTTGAAGTGTTGAAGGTAATTGATTTTGTGCTTTAATTGTCGTTTAATCACTATGTGAGATTCCATTGCGTGAGAATCTGTATTTTTTGTTGATATACCTTCGTGTTGTATAATTATTTTGTTGGAACACATGGACTTGAAAATCTAGAAAGATGTATACTACGATCTTAGGATTACTTTATGTGACCTATTTGTGTACTATTTTTTCAAAATGTCTTCAAATTTTGAATTTGGAATTTTCAATGGAAAAAAAATGATTTTTCAATTTGGCAACATAAGATGAAAGGAATTTTAGTTCAATAAAAAGTTTTAAAAGCCAATGATGGTAAATTACTTGCAAATTTGACAAAACTACAAAAAGAAAAATATGATAAACTTGATTACACTTCAAATATTTTATACCTATCTAATATTGTTTTAAGAAAAGTTAAAATCTTGATTCTACAAAAGAACTTTAGAAAAGTTAGAAGATTTATATTTGCTTAAGTCTACTCCTAATAAGTTGTACATACTTGAAAGATTTTTTAGTTGTAAAATGGATCCTTCAAAAAAACTTGATGACAATATGAATATTTTTAACAAATTTGTTCAAAATATCGTTAATTGTGATAATAATATGTCTGAAACTTATAAGGTCATCATTTTTCTTAATTCTATGCATGATTCATGTAGAGAAGTTAAGAATACGATTAAGTATGGTAGTGACACTTTAACATCTGAAATTGTCGTAGATTTCGTTAGGAGTAGGGGTGGGCATGAGTTGGGCTGGGTTGATTTTTGCCTCAACCCAAACCCAACCCAACACGATCGATTTGATCATAATTTAACCTAACCTAGCGCGTGTAAAGGTTGAAACCCAACCCAATCAAGTATCGGTCGGGTTGGGTTGGGTTGGTCGGTTTGGGACAACTTATCAACAAAGATTAAAGTAGGGGGGTCGGATTGGGCGGATTTATAATNGGGCTGGGTTGATTTTTGCCTCAACCCAAACCCAACCCAACACGATCGATTTGATCATAATTTAACCTAACCTAGCGCGTGTAAAGGTTGAAACCCAACCCAATCAAGTATCGGTCGGGTTGGGTTGGGTTGGTCGGTTTGGGACAACTTATCAACAAAGATTAAAGTAGGGGGGTCGGATTGGGCGGATTTATAATTGACTCATGACTTATATAATATTAGATCTCTATAACTGCAATGACCAAAAAATCTGAATTATTGTAGCACTTCATGCTCGGAAATGTTACATGGACATATTGATATTAAATTTTATGAAGCCAAGAAATGTTTTTGGCAATTAAAATATTTTTGTATTGAATGTGTATTCGTCCAACCAATATTATAACACTTGTAAAGTTCACAAATATAGTCGGCTTGGGTTGAACGGGTTTATTCGGTTTTCATGAGTTAACCCATCGACCAAACTCAACTCGCCTACATAACCAATCCAGCCAACCCGTGTAAAAACAGCAAAAAAATCGACACAAACCGATCGGGTTAGTTCGGTTTGGACGGTTTTGGCGGATTCGGTCGGGTTTTACCCACTCCTAGTTAGGAGTAAGGAGATTAAAACTAAAAAAGTTGATACGAGTGGTGAGTTACATATGATGAGGAGTAGAATGAAGTTTAAATAGATGAATTTGGGTAGAGCTGATGTAATTTGGAAAGTATATTCGAGACGTAAACGAAATTAACATCAATTACAATAGAATTTTTCATTATTGCATTTTATTCATTCTTGGTAGATTGATTTTGTAAAAGGAAGATCACAATTTTCCTTAGCAGTAGTGATTTCCTTATTAGTCGTGTTTTTAGCCTATATAAAGAGGTCCGTTGATTGCAATAAGAGACCCTTGATTATTGAATAAAATACAATCTTCCTCCATTTTCTCTCTTATTTTCTCCTCTTCTCTTCTTACCGGTTTCATGCATTACGATCGGCATCAAGGGCTCAAGACAGGAGTAATTCGAGTAGTGACTCGAGTGATGAAGGTGGTAAGAAGAAGGGCAAAGGATAGGACAAATCCGATGGTGAGCGATGTTACAGTTGTGGTAAGACTGGACACTTTATTAGGGATTGTCCCAAAAGAAAGATAACCAAAAGGATAAAATGGGAGGCGAGACGAATGTGGCTATAGGGTTAAATGATAATCCTAGTGAGGTTTATTGAGAGTAAATCTAGTTACTCTATGTGCACCTGTGTGTAATTCTTTCTGCATGTGTGTGATTACTTAATTTTGTTATATGATTATATATTGCATTTCAATGTGTTTGATATTTGCTTTTACATGAATTTGAGAGCAATTTGATTACTTTGTGTAATTGTTTGCATGCATATTGAGTTAGGATGCATTAGCAGTAAATGTGTTGAGTATCTATGGTAAGGTAGAGTATAGATGCCTAGGAGTACATTGGTGGTATGTATCCGGGATGTGGAGTGTGACACTTGGATCACGAGTGGAGAAGTGATTAAATATTGGAATCTTTTATCTGTGAAGACCTTGATCAGGTGGAGTGTGAGAGACACTTTTATCACTTCTATTAGGTGGTGACCCATTATTCAATTAGATTGAGAGAAGTGATATGGTGGTAGAGGATTATCCCGAGAATTTAGGATCTATGTGGCTTACAAATTAGACATGGGTTGAGCAATCAGTCTAGTAAGCATGGTGGACAATGAGAGGAGATATATGTTCTCGAGGTGTGAGCAACATGGAATGAGATAGGATAAATGTGGCGAGATCTTTTTGTGGAGTCATTGATGCATTTGTTTCACATGTGTAACGTTTGTTGATTAACTTGGTATTAATCTGTTATTCTGTGTAAACGTATCTTTTGAAAAGATTTGTGAATTATCCTATATTATATCTTCATCGCATGATTATTTGTTCTGGATTATTTACCGTTATTATCTGCTTCTACTTGGATATTTGTTTGTGACTTTAACCCTGGTAAGTACATGGAGCAGGTATGATATATGTTTCGGGTATGAAACACAAGGTAAGATCTGTGATTATGCAATCATTAGCTTTGTGTTTTGATTGCTTGCAAGTTGATTGGATATCAAGGTGAAGATTTGTTGGGTTTTGACACCCAATGAATCACGGGGCTATGATGTAAATGTTGGATTAAATTGTTACCAACAACCTAGTCCAAAGGCTCGACCCGAAAACAACGTGGGCCGTTGGAAGTAACTTTAAGATTAATGTTGCTTACGGTCCATATATATTATCTCTTATTCGGCTTTGAATCTTGGCCCATTTAACCCTTTATTGGTCCAACTAAACCCTAACATAACCTATATATGTTGTCTTTTACCCTGGCCGTTAGTGTGTGTGATTTGTGTATGAAAAAGTGAGAAAAAACGTAAACCTTTGGAGAAGAAAAACGTGGCTGCAATATTGAAGAAAAATCAGGCAACTTCCTCTTGTATTTTGGTTTTCATCTCGTGTCTCTTCATTGTTTTTTCTCGTGCCTTTATGGCTACAAATCATCACCGTTATCTTGTCCTTTGTGGGTGAGATTGAGGAGCAACCAAGATGAATATATTGATTGTGGGTTGAAGGCGTTTGGATTGGTTGTTTGGTAGAAAAATGTAACGTAAGACTGAGCCCCGGAAATCATCGGTTTAACGCTCCTTGGAGCAAGCTTCCGCGACAGATAGGAATCAGATAAGTAGATCTTTTTAATTCTTTTCCGTGTTCTCTGAATGCCTCATCCATCTTTAACCCATGGTGCATAAGAATTTTTAGAAATCTCCAGTATTATGACATACCTGACAACAATTCTTAAGCACCATCTAGGCCATCCTATTATTTTCACATCTAAACATTTATTGCAGAAAATATGCATCTAATTTCTGAAGCCGATGTGAAGGTCGCGTTCAGCACCAACTAATAGGCATAATATTTGTGATTGAATATTAGTTCATAGGTAGATGCATTGACAACAATTAATGCACCACAATACATATATTGGAGATAAAAATTTACTTCCATAGTACAGGTAACGTCACAAGAATGAGGAACGCTCAAAGACAATTTAATCAGCTCCTTCAGTATGTGCAGGAGAATTTTTTGTTTGAAATGTACTATTCTTCTTATAAAACTAATGATCGACAAACAAATTGATCATATCAGCATGCTTTAAGATCAGGTTATCAGCAACTTACGAATGCTTTGAATGCAGGTTTAAGTGCTGTCATCTCATATATGCAGCATCCTGGATGACATGATTTGGTAGACATTAGCAAAGTTGAAATAAAATCCATAGACTACGTCAGTATCAATTTGGATCTACTTTTATGAAAAGTAGAAACAAAAATCAATAGGAATCTTCCTTGCGTGAACTTGTATGACTGGAAGTGTGTTTCATTTAGAAAAAAATTAGCGTACCAAGGGACCATATGTCTGATTTGGAACCATAAGGTATATCAGCAAGAAGCTCAGGGCACATATAACTGGGAGTTCCAACTATCTAAAAACAGACCAGCAAGAATTAGAATGATAAGACAAAAATTGAAACATGAAATAAACCATTTATGCCGTCCATGTAATATATATTACTTACAGAGGAAGCAAGATCGTCCGAAGTCAACATCTTGGCAAGTCCAAAATCACCTGCAACATCAATCATGATAGTTGAGCAACACTATTATGGTTGCCAAAAATGGGAAAATAATTTAGATATATACATATTCTCTTACCAAGACGAATATCTCGATCTTTTGTTAAAAATATATTAGAACACTGCAGGAATTTTACAATATAATTACTACAAGCTTTTAAAGAACTCAAAAATATGTCATAACAAATCCACCAAGGAGATAGATAGCTGCAGCTAACCTTGACATCACGATGAAGAATATGATTCATGTGTAAATAGTCAAGTGCCATAAGCAGTTGAACTAGCCACTTACATAGCATCTGCAAATAGTTAGCTTTATGAATTAGATGAAAAGAGTCATACGAAGTGGGTAATCTACAAGTATCCTGATAGAAACTGAACTGGGAAAGAGAAGGGCAAAAGCAGAACTTACCTCTTCAGAGAAATGGACACCATTTGCCTTTTTTATAGCTTCTGCCCTACAAACCAGAAGTGGCAGAAGAGTTGAAGATCTATCTATCTTTTCTTTTCCTTTTGGGGTGTGTGTGTGGGGTGGAGGATGCTCTCACTCAGAAACATAGATCATTAACCAATATTATAGTTTGAAAAGGAAGAATAACTTACATGTCTCCACCTTCGCAGTAACCTATGATAATGCACACATAGCAACCCTGAGAGAATTTTTTTTTTTAAAAAAAAAAGAAAAGAAATCAACTATAATCTATGTTTTAAAGGTCAAGAAACGAAATATAGCAGCTCGGACATGAAATAATACCGCTGCCCACTTACCGAATGAAAAGGCAAGGTAATTGTCAATTGAGGACCCTATTCCATTAAATTGTACAGATTATGGGAAATGTCTTGCTAGTTTATATTTTACTTCTTATTGCAGTGTGCAATTCCTTCAGTTTACAAACTATGGAAAAAATTCGGATAAGTACTTTACTTTCATGATTAATATTGCAAAGCATAACAGGCATTAAAATGAAGAAAAAAGGAACTATTTCCGAAAAGTGACAAAAAGCTTGTATTAAATTTCAGTTGTATACCAAGCTACGGCGAGAGTTAACATGGAAAAAGCTTCATCATAGTTCAATAGATCAAAATAAGTTCATCTTTTACGCTTAATATCACGACACATTTCAACCATTGGTCGAAGGTGAATGAAGCTAATGACCAGAAACCAATGTAGGAGGAAACATTTCAATATGCTAGTTTTAATGAGCATAGCTTGCACAATGATGGTTAAATTTTAAACTAAAGAATAATACTCGATAGAAGAAAAAAAAATCCTTAGTATATAAATTAAGGAGGGACAAATATCAGTACAAACAGGAGTCGTGTCTACCTTCTCCACCCATGAATCTTTGTACTCCACAATAAATGGATTTTGCATTTTTGATATAAGCTCCATCTATAAGATATGGAAAAAATGCATCTTTTTAGATGTACAAACATTAAGAGACATGTCAATGATTGTGTATGTATGTGTGTGCGCACCAGCCAACAATGCCAGATGTTGCGAAACCAGCCAGTACTGGAATTATGAAGGATCATTTGGTCCCTTCACTTGAATGTTTCAGAACTAGTGCTAGCATAAGAAGGATAATTTGTGTATTGTACAGTATGGTCAAACTTGAAAAATTCCCTATCCCTAACAGTCAATTTCAAGAATACTAAAAGATACAAAACCATATTACATATGAAAAAAGATCTATAGAGAAAAATGGACGCATGGCAGAAATTGAGTGTAAAAAAAAAAGTAGACAACTAACCTCCTGATGTGCTGATCGACGTGTCCGATTGGTTTGGCGTGCAAGACGGATCTTTTTTAACACATACCTTAATATTTAGCCAAAAATGAATGAGGTAAAATCAATCAACGAAGGAAAAATGCATTGGTTAATTACTAAGTTACAGACGATGTACATGACAAGTGATATAAATTGGAAAAGTCAGGATAAAAGAGAAAGGTTAAGGCGTAGTTAGTTCAAGGCTTACTTCTTCTTTTCAAGCTTATGCCTTACAAGAAGGGCAGAGCCAAAAGCCCCCTTTCCTATCTGTTCCAGTATTTCATACTTCTCCATTGCCTACTAAGTTTAACTTCCTTTAACTGGTGAAGTCAATTCAAGACAAGATGGAGCAGTCTTCTCACGATGCCCACAACCAATATCATAAGCTGTTTTAACCTCCCTTCTTTTGGGGGTACTGGGGACAAAAAATACTATGAAAAAGTAAACAGAAAAGACAATGAGAAACAGTTCAAATTACAGTCAAGCTGAGAAGAATTAGAAATGACCCCCATAGAACAATTTATTTGATAATAGCACATACATAAGAAATTTATAGCTACAGCATTGGCGTGATGTACAAAAATAACTACATAAAATTGTTTAAAATTTTGAAAAAGAGTAATGCTTTAATTCTGGGCGAGAAAAAGCATATTTAATTCTCCAAGTAACTGAAAAATGATCAAACAATAGAGATCTTTCAGTAAATGAACAGTTACAGACCCTGAAATTAAAGGACGAATTTTTAAATTTAAATTGTGGAAAATCTATAATCAAGATCCCCTCCTGAGAGAGAGAAAGAGAGAATACAATGAGTTGTACATTAGCATTGTTGCAGCAAAAAATAAAAATTAACAACAGACAAAACAGAAAATTATTCTTCTAAGTTCTAACAAAGCGAATCAAAGACCTGAGAATGGAAAATGCAGTTGAAAATGAAAATAAAATTCAACAAATTACACAATATATAGAACAAAATGAGGTCACAGCCAATTCGACAGATTCATTCATTGATTTCATAGAAAGAAACTGCAAAAGGAAAAGAGTAAAGCTGTAAAAAAGAAAAAGAAGATAGAAAAATCACCTGAAATGCGTAGTTTAAGTGTACTGCGGATCACGAGCTACTGCTTTGAACAGATGGAAAGTGCAATGCGAGCAAGGTAGTTGAGCACATCACCGCAAAACGACTCCGTAGCAATGCCGGTAGATAGCAGGAAGAAGCAATTGCAAAAGCTCTCTCCCTTCTACTGCCATTGCAGCTAACGCATTTTTTTAGATAGAGATACAAACATAGAAAAATAGACAATGTACAAGTGAAACAGAATCAGACAAAAATGAGAAAGCTAGGATTAGTTTAAGAAGCTTAGGAAGATTAAGAAATGGATAAAAATCCAGTTTTAGATTTTTTTTTTAATTATTAACTAAATTATAAATTCTCATACAATCAATCTTCTTTTATGAAATTAAGTGGGTCCCTGTAAGGTTAAATTCGCAGCAAAAAGTGAGAAATTATTGATTTTTATTTCAGAGGTGAGGCGTGGAACTGGAACCCCTGCAGTTGCAATTCATTTGGGGCACATCACACCTAATTATGATTCTCCCCAAGTCAAAGTTTTTCTTTTAAGTTTTCTAATGCTTTGGGTAAAGCTAATTGAGCGAATTGAAGGAGTTACTGCTGCAGAAGATGTAGACCGACGAGAGAGGCAAACAACGTGGGACCTTCTACGGCCCAATCACGAGACCGTTTATCCTTAATTTCCTATAATTTGCACCAACACCCCCCTTCCAAATGTTTGTTGACTGCACTTTCACGTGAGGTGTCCCTTGGCCATACTAGGCCAAATTGGGGGCGAATTGACAATATGCAATACTATTTGATTTTTAGGACAATCATACAAGTAGCACTAACTTGGATCGCGCAATTACAATTATATATATAAAGTACGAGTCGCTTGTTTTATTAATAAAGAAAATTAAATATAGCACTATTTAAGATGATATGCAATTAAAAGAAAATTATCTTGTTCGAAGACGAGGAGTACATTGCAATTCCATTCGTCCGAACAAACTTATCGTATCATACGACAAATGCATTATCTCTTCGACTCTAGGTCACATTTGAAATTGCTACTTAAAGGAGATTTTGTAAATTTATTGTAATATTCAAAATTCGAAAAATTGGTAACTATGTAGTAATTTGCATTAAGGTATTCAAAAGCATCCTTGACATATTCACTTGTGCTCGGGTGGAAAGGTGGAGCACTAGTTTTACATAACTCACACACGGAAGATTGTGAAATAATATTTTTACTGGCATCTACTATATTCAATCACTTATTTTTAATTGACTATTGAGCCGAATTTTTGTCCATGATCAACATGGTCCAAAAATGCTTTAAAATCACTTTCGATATGGAATTCAAGTTCACCCAAAACCAAAAACTCGTGATTCTTGTTGTAGCTCTCATTGACTTTGTTAACCAATTGGCTTTTTATTTATCTATTTGTTGATTCTCTGACATTTTCGGTCAATCCACCAATGACACTTTTAACAAGTCCTCAACGCATTGAATTTGAGAGCTAAGAGTGATTCGGTGGCTTTTGAGATGATACAATAAACCCTACTTCACTTGGTCATTATCCCAATTGGTAAAGGATCCCAAACCTTTAACAGATCTGTCAAGTTACCCACATGTTTACAGCCCTTGTCCAAAATAATCCCAGCTGATTGGACAATCCTTGAATTTTCAATATTTTTGATCTTCCCCTGCATTTTCTATTTTTTGCAATTCAACGCTTGATTTTTCTATTTGCTACAAAATGGTACTCGAAGATTTTGGATTATGGAAATTGGACCCTGATTTTTTTAAATCCCTAAATCGTTATTTCTACAAGTAATACCCATTCATCCCACTTGCGAGCCAAGTAGTAAAATGTTCACTCGAGCCAGGCGAGCCTGTAGGCTCACCTTGTTGAGAAACCTGCATGAGCATGGCTGCTTTTTTTCAACCATGTGACTGCGTTGATTGTTGGACCATGCAACAAGGTGCCATCAATTCGTGGAAAATTGATTTTTAGATTTTTTTTTTTCGAGTTCGGGTCTATATATAAGTTTTAGCATTCTCTACAATAGAGGAAAAGAGAAAGAGACTAGGGTTTTCTTTTCTCCATACGAGAGATACGATAAGATATGAGAAACATGGTTAGCTAAAATACTATAATTGAGTGAGTGAGTGACAAAATTTACAGTTGCTATAAGCATGTCAAACTCTATTGTTTTTTATCCACACATTCTATGAGATTCACATTTTTTACCTACTTTCTTCGCCTATTATCTACACATTTATGTCAAAATGCTCCGAGTTTTTTGAAATTACCGTGAAATACTATATCTATTAAGAATGATACGTTTTGGTCCCTGAAAAATAGGATATTTAAGCTAAAAATAGGTTTGATTACATATTAATTAAGAAATAAAATATTTAATAATTACATTAATCAGTTTTAAACTCGAAGCGTGAGATTGGATTTCCAGGCGCCGATCTACTTACACTCAAATCGGTTTTATGCTCAAAGCGAATGTGTTCCAACGTGTTTGTGGGCACACAATCTGAGCCATCTTCCAAATATATGGACCGAATTGACTTGCAAACCTTCTAAGGCAGATTTGTGCATGACTAATTCAATATCATTTTATTAAAAATAAAAATAAAATCAAATTTTTAGTATATATAAAATAAAACCATAATTAGAAAAAGGTCGAATTCCTAGTTGATTTGGGAGCTACCTCATTAAATGTTTGTAAAATATTAAAAATAATTTGTAAGGTTGCATAATGTCTCTTTTAGCTTTTCATTTTGCATTTATTTTAATTCAGCTCGCCAAGGTCTGCATATTATGATGGGCCAATCGGTAAATCGATATGAACCTTGATTTTGGCTTGATTTTTGAGTGGCAACGATGAGCTAAACATAGTTAATCATGTTGAAACAATGGTATTGAAAATGATAATTGATCGTTGAAAATGTAGCCATGTCGTACTGATCCGGGCCTTTCGATCCACGACACCACTGCATAAAAAAAGTGGACAATTTGTCATATTATAATATACTTAACAATATATTAAATAAAATTTTAGTTTCTTTTTTCGTCCTTATTTTTCACTAATGTCTCAACCTCCCTAACAAAGGGGCTAAAAAACTGTGTTGATGTTGAAAGTAAATCTTTCTTATTGCTTGGTGACATTTTCATCAACAATGAGCTTGCTTTTCAATGTCTTGTTTTGATGTCAGTTAGCTTGATTTCAAGTTAAGCCTGCATTTTAAGGCAACAAGAAGATGGGGTAACACTACTAAAAAACATGGCTTTAGGCACGGATATTTCCGTGCCCGAAGTCACGATATCCGTTGCTAATA
>CAIGRO010091370.1:0-26027 GCA_903798355.1 Fraxinus baroniana | reverse complement strand
AGTGATCCTACGAGTTCCTCAATTTTAACAGCATCAAGTCCTTACTCTCTTCTATCGTAGTAACCTTGGGTCTGAACCTCTCGGGTAGTTATCTAAGGAATTTTCTAACAATTTTTTACTCGGGGATCCTCTCACCTAAATTAAAACTCGAATTGACTATGGCATTCAGTTTAGCATAAAAACTATCAAATGCCCCATCATCCGCCATCCTTATCTCTTCAAACCTAGTGGTTAACATCTGCAGCTTAGAATTTTTAACAGTTCTAGTTCTCTCATGTATGGTTTCTAAAATATCTCGAACTTCCTTATCAGTTTCACAGATCGACATACGTCTAAACTTTTCAGTAGACACAGCCATGAACATGGCATGTAGGGCCTTACTGTTCTAATTACACTCA
Source organism: Fraxinus baroniana (assembly GCA_903798355.1). Taxonomy (NCBI): domain Eukaryota; kingdom Viridiplantae; phylum Streptophyta; class Magnoliopsida; order Lamiales; family Oleaceae; genus Fraxinus; species Fraxinus baroniana. The sequence goes on along the minus strand of CAIGRO010091370.1, from coordinate 25,629 downwards.
TCAAGATTCATTTTTGACCAGAGGAAGATATCAGTGGGTGTGACAACACTTTCAACGGTAGTCGTAGGCGGAGCCCACCCATTTTGAACATTTATCCAAAACCTTAAGGAAAGTTTTCATTCCAACTTTCCAGTAGGCATACTTGCCTCCATAAAAAAACGGAGACACGGACAAAGACTGACTCGTCTAGACTTAACAAAAAGGGTCAGGAATTGATTTAAGGCTCTGATACCATTTGAAATTTAAACAGTTCGACTCTAGCAATACCTAGATGAGGGTGAATATATATTATATGCGAAATTAATAAAATTAATTAATTAGCAATAAGTCACCAATTATTTATTTCTAGATGGTTATTCAATCAAGTCAATTTAATCCTATGTTCAAATACCGCAGTTCATATAATCATTAAGTAAAGCAGTAAAAACACAAGAATGATCATGGAAAAATCCCAACTGGGTAAAACTCCAGGTACTTTGCAAGTTAACAATCCACAATAAACAATTCGTGACTTACAATCCACCAGATTAGACGACAACACGTATTAACTGATCTCATGACTGCAATTTCGACAGCTCTCCTAAATTCTATGCTCCTGCACCAATTCCAGCTGCAATTTTCAAAGCTCTCCTGGATTCTGTCTTCTTGTAGCAACTCCTAGATTTGTGGAATCGTTTATCTCATGTGAAACCCGAAGAACAACTCGTTATTCACCAACTGAAACTCCAGTTACATTCCTCGATCTTCAGCAACTCTGACAGATATATAGGAAGCAGTGGTTTTGTATTTGCATTAGGAATCTGATGTTTTCACCACCAAGAACAGTATATATCAAAGAAACACGAAGGCTGAAATCTCCAAAGATTAAGAGAATATGACAGAACAGTGTTTGTTCAATGTTCAACCTTAAAAAATATCGTTTTGTGGCTTTAGAATATTTATAGGTAGGGTAGAAAACGGATAGGCCTAGAAAAAAACCTTTAAAACACGAAATAAAAGTATAACCCTGTCGCTCGAGCGAAAGAGGAGCGACAGTCTAGATCTCTCAAGTAACGGTCGAGCGACAGGCTATCGCTCGAGCGAAGGAGGAACAACAGTCTAGCAATGCAGTTTCAGTTTTTGTAGCTCGAGCCAACCCTGGCGACTGTCTAGTAAAAATCTGCGATGTTTTCCTCCTTGTCCCAAACTCGAAACTCTAGACTTATTTAAGTAACTTTTAAATAAATTGCACATTACTCATTGAACTTTTACACTCTATCAATTTAAGTCCTTTTATTCACAAAATTTGCCAATTACAAAATCAACTAAAACCTAACATATGAGATTTAGTTAATCTCTTTTGTCATTAAATGCATCTAAATGAATTATTTTTGAACATCTAGTTCGAAATGTCCTATGCTAGGGTCTAGATAACATAATGGTTCATTATGTTACTCTTTTTAGCTTCTTAATACCTCCCCTAACCCTTGGAAAATCGTTTTATTGAGATGACAATCGACAAATCGTGTTATAAAGTATCATTGCTAGGGTTCTAATATTGATAATAAAAAGAAATCCAATAGAAATTTTATTCTCACAATTATTTAATACTCATCTAAGTGCATAACAGTGGAGTGACTGTACATAGATTATACCATAAAAAATCTTTAGATGGGAAATACTAGACTCTGATAGTAATCCATTTATAATGGGGAGAACTTGGTTGTTGACATCATATGTACCAATGTTATTGCATGTAATGTACAATTTTTTAAGCAGAAATGGAAGCATTTTATTCTTAATAGCAATGATTTAAAAGTTTTCTCGAGCCCCTTAAATAATACTTTAATAAACCATGGACAATAAGATGTTCCAGTATTATTCCAACTAATAATCATGTAAAGTTTTAGGAGATAAATCCAGCATTACAAGAAGAATTGCCTTAATTATGTAATCTAGAAATTATGCCCGTAAAGAAATAATTAAGTAAATAATCTTGGAAACATTACACACGTGATCATCATACATTTATTTGAGCTGGTAAATAAGATTAATTGTAATAAATTTTGATAAATTATGACTTAATTAGATTTTTTAGGTAAAATTCAATACAAATTGGTAGAATTGGAAAAAGGATTCTATCTAGCCAACTCTACTAGACTTCCCAATCTATTTCCTGCTAACTTCAAGGTCTGCTCCGAGACCAGCTCCAAGATCTTCTACAATTGTCTCTTCCAAGTGAAATTCTGCTCCAAGGCTTTGTGCTCTTCCTGTGCTTATAGTCCAACCTCCAGCAGCCTCTGAAATTCAACTAAAAAAGTGTTTTCTCGAAAGTGTTTAAACAAGCATTAGAAGAGCCCCTCAAGTATCTGAAGATCTACTACACTCCTTTCGAATGTTCCTTGTCAGGATTTGCCATGTATCTATTGTTAACTGTACTAATTGCATGTGCCAAATTAGGGCTTGTACAAACCATACTATACATCAGCGAACCAATTTTACTAGAATAAGGAACTCGAGACATATAATCAATGTTTTCGTCTAACTGAGGACACAAGTTAGATGGAAATTTAAAGTGTGTAGCCAAGGGAGTACTGACAGTCTTCGCATTTACCATATTGAGTTTTTCAAACACCTTCTCAATGTACCCCTTCTGACTCAAATTCAATCTGTCAGCTTTTCTACCCCTCAAGATTTTCATACCAAGAATTTTCTTTGCTACACCTTAATCATTTATATCAAACTCCGTACTGTAACGACCCGACCTCGCGTCGGAGCCATTATCTTATGTAATGTCCATTTTGGGAGAGCCTAGGCCCATCTTACCCCTCACGGCTTTCTGATGCGTCCCCCAAGATTCGAACCTAAGACCTCCATCATATCAAAAAGCCGTGAGGGGTAAGATAGGTCTAGGCTCTCCCGATGCGGACATTACCTAAGATAATAGCTCCGGCGTGAGGTCGGGTCGTTATAAAAAATGTGCATTTTTTTGTAACGACCCGACCTCGCGCCAAAGCCGTTATCTTACGTACTTTGGTACCAAGATTCAACTTAAGTCTTCCATATAATGGAAGTCTTGGGTTCGAATCATGGGGAACGCGTCAAAAAGCCATGAGGGATAAGATGGGCCTAGGCTCTCCCGAAGCGGACAGTACATAAGATAACGGCTCCGACACGAGGTCGGGTCATTATACGTACTGAGTTGAAACTTCACTTTTCTGACCTCTACTTTATCTTTGGCTGCAATGAGCATATCATCAATATATAATAACAAATATGTAGTTGATCTATTATCTTCTTTTCTGAAGTACAGGCTACTATCATAATTACATATGAAAAAACCATGAGTAGTCCTGAATGAATTAAACATCTTATACCATTACCTCGATGACTGCTTTAGTCCATACAAAGACTTCTTCAACAAGCACACATAGTCTTCTTTTTCAGATACTATGAACCCCTCTGGTTATTGCATGTAGATGCTCTCCTCAAGTTCTCAATGTAAGAATATTGTCTTGACATCCATTTGTTCAAGCTCCAAGTCATTCTTAGCCAGAACTCCAAATAAAGCCCAAATGCAAGTATGCTTCACAACTGGTAAGAACACATCTATAAAAGTCAACACCAGGAATCTGACTGTAGCCCTTTGCCACCAATCTAGCCTTGTATCTTGCATCTTCAATCCTTGGTATGCCTTTCTTTCTTTTGAACACCCATTTGCAGTGAACAACCTTTTTACCTTTAGGTAATTTCACCAAATCCCAAGTGCTATTTTTGCTTAATGACTTCATGTCCTCATGCATAAAAATCATCCACCTGCTAGAATCACTGCAACTAACTGCCTCTGAATATATAGCAGGCTCCTCAGTAGAATCAATGTCTTCATCCACGCTTAATACATAAGCTACCAAATCTGCTTCTCCATACTTTTGTGGAGGTTTAATCTGTCTGTGAGGTCTTTTCTTAGTTGTAGAATGTTGTGGTACTAGTAGTGTAGGCAAAGTAGGCAAGGTATTGCTATCTATCAACCCTAAAGTGGTCTGATATGTAGTAGACTGTTCTATAATCTCTGACTGTTCTTCTTACCCAATTTCCAACTTCACCTAAGTTGAACAATTCTACTTTTTAGCTTTATCAAAATCCCCAAGAGATCAACCACGACCATAGCAAGTTCTTTAAACACCACATTCCTACTAACAACTACCTTACTAGTCTCTGGATACCACAATTTATACCCCTTCACACCTGATTTATAATCAAGAAAAATACACTTTCGAGATATAGACTCTAACTTTCCATTATCCACATGAGCATAAGTCAGACACTCAAAAACTTTCAAATCAATATAGTAAGAAAGTTTACCAAACCATACCTCTTCTGGTATTTTTTTTATCAGTGGCCACTGAGGGTGAGCGATTAATCAGAATACAAGCTGTAGTAGCAGCTTCAGCCCAAAAAGATTAGGCAACCCAGAATTTGAAAGCATACAACGAACATTTTCCATCAGATCTGTTCATCTGTTCTGCCACACCATTCTTCTATTAACGAGTTTCAGGCACTTTCAAGTGTCTTAAGATACCTTCAGCCTTGTAGAAGCTATTGAACTCATTTGAGCAAAACTCCAACCCATTATTCATACGTAGACATTTCTCTTACTTTCCAGTATGCTTTTCTACCAATGTTTTCCACGTTTTACAGGTCTCAAACACATCACTCTTCTACTTCAAGAAAATACCCAAACTTTCCTAAAGAAATCATCAATTACTATCAGCAAGTAATAATAGCCACCTTTAGATGGTATCATAGCTGGTCCCCAAAGATCTGAATGAATATATTCAAGTNACTTTCCTAAAGAAATCATCAATTACTATCAGCAAGTAATAATAGCCACCTTTAGATGGTATCATAGCTGGTCCCCAAAGATCTGAATGAATATATTCAAGTGTTCCCTTCGTGTTGTGTCTTCCTTTAATAAATTTGACTCTCTTATATTTTACAAAGACACAATCTCACAAAACTCCATTTTACTGATCATCAAGAAGTCTCATTTTACTTAGTCCTGTAATCCCATTCTCACTCATATGCCCAAGCCTCATATGCCAAAGTTACAACATCATCTGTTAAAAAAGAAGTAGAAACTGCTGCATCTCCACCCACAGTAGAACCGTGCAAAATATACAGTTGTGTAGAGTTTTTATGCCCCTTCATGACAAGAAGAGCACCCATGCTCACCTTCAAAACTCCACCTTCACCAATATATCTGTAACCCTTTGTGTCAAGTGTACTCAAAGATATGAGATTCCGATTCAATTCTAGAATATGTTTTACATCTCTAAGTGTTCTAACAGTCCCATCGAACATTTTGATTCTGACTATATCAACCCCAGCAATTTTGCAGGGCATGTTGTTTTCCATAATCACAGTACCTCTCGAAACTTCTTCATATTTAGAAAACCAGTCCTTGTTAGGACACTATGAAAAGTACAAGCCAAGTCAAGAACCCATTCATTACAAGTTTTAGAGTCCCCATCAGAAATCACAAGAAGCTCTCCACCACTTTACTCATCTTTCACAATATTGGCTTCCACTGCATTAACATGTCGCTTCCCTTTGTCCGTAGTACCAGTAGCTTTGCTTCTATTTTTTAAGGCAAAGCAATCATGTTTGATATGTCCCTTCTTCTTATAATAATGACATTTTTCTCAGCATGTCTAGACTTCGATCTGCCCATCATATTTATGTCAGAATTCTTATCCTTATTCCTCCCACGTACAATCAAGCCTTCATTATAATTTCCAGATCCTCCAACAAGATGCCTCATCTTCTCCTTAGATAAAAAAGTATCATACACCTCTTTCACAGTGAGAGTATCCCGATTATAGAGAATAGTTTCCCTAAAAGTCATGTATGATGGTGGCAACGAACACAACAACATCAAGGCTAAGTCCTTCTCATCATACTTAACCTCCAATGTCTCTAAACCAGCGATGATTTATTTGAACATAGTTAAGTGATCATCCAATGACGTACCTTCAGAGATCCAGTGAAAATACAAGCGCTGTTTCAAGTGTACTTTGCTGGTCAAGCTCTTTGTCATGCAAAGTTGCTCCAACTTCATATCATCCAATGACGTACATTTAGACATTCGGTGAGAATACACGCGTTGTTGCAGGTGTAGCTTGCTGGTTAAGCTCTATATCATGCAAAGTTGCTCCAACTTCAACCACAAAGTAGCGACACTCTTCTCCTTAAGAATATCTTGAAGAATCTTATTTGAGAGATGTAGATAAATCTGAAGTTGGACTTTTTGATCCCTACATCGCTCTTCATCATGCGTCTAGGTGGTGGGCATACTATCAAAGCCAAGCAAATGCGTCTAGGTGGTGGGCATACTATCAAAGCCAAGCAAGGCTTCCTCTAAATCTATCAGCGCCAACACCGTTCGCATCTTCACTTACCATAATGTAAATCTCGTGTTTCTATCCAACAACGGAATGTCCCTAAAACCACGGGCAGAGGAGAACAATCCACCATAACTAATGGTTTTATGTTTATAATATCAAGATTTCAATAATTTCAATTGAAATCTAAACTCTCAATCTCACAATATGTTGTTGTAGATGTAAAGAATAATCTATAAATGTTACAATATGGAGATACAATGATATATATATATATATATAGAACCTCTTATTGTAGTCCAAGATGGAGTAGAAGTCCAAAAAATCGAGAAAAAAAAAACCAGAAGCCCCAGTTGAATACGCAGATGGGCGTCGCGGGGCGCTGCGGCGCGAGGCATGTATTTTTCCAACAGGGGGCCCGACGTCGCGGCATCGAGGCTTTTGTTCCATTTCACTTCCTTGGTGCTGTGGTGCCCATCTCTCGGAATTAATGCTCCGAAATATGCCTTTTGGTCATCCAATAGTCCTTTTTCAAGTCAAACTCCTAATTATCATTGAAATTTGATCTTCATAACCTAGAAATCTAAAACCCAAATACTTTAAACTTCCTCAAATCATCCAAACACCAAATCACATAGAATTTGGATCATACCACAACATAAAGCATTCATTTTAGACTCATAAGCACTCAAGGCTGAATTAAAACCAACCTTATTATGTTGCTGCAACTCAAACGACCTAGAGGCAGCTCCAGAAACGGACTTAGCTGGGGCTGTAATATTCTTTACACCTTGCTGGACAGCGATAACCCTTTTACCCCCGCCCATAACCCAAGAAAGCACAGATAGCAGAGCGAGATGTCAACTTATTACGTTTGACTTTAGGATGAAGAACAAAGAAGTACATGTCATATGAAATGTGTCATTAAAATTAAAGTTTGACTTTGATCATTAAATTATAAAGAGATTAAAATGAAATGTAAACAAATAATTGTTTTGCTTAATAAGTAGAAATATAAACACAACTATATGAAAACAATTGAAAATAAAGGAAAAAAGTAGACATAAATACTTGTTGGGGGACATATTGTTTAGTTCCACATGGAAGAATCATTAATGGGATTACAAATTTAGGGATTGTTTGGTAAGATTTTTGAAACGTCAAAAGATGTTTTTAAGGTTAAGAAATTTCATTTAAACAATTTTTTGAATGTGTTTTGTCCGACTAGAAGAGCTTTTAGAAGAAGTTAGCATAAAAGCCCGTTCGACAAGATTTCTACTACTTGTAAAAGAACTTCTTTAGAAAATTATGTTATTTCATTTTTTCCCCATAAGCTCTTATAGCCATATAAAACATTATTTTATTAATTTCAATACTGGTTCGATTATTTACAATAACCTTTTTAAACAATGCTAATAAATTTCAAGAGAGGTCAACCACTTTCAAATTTACAGCATGGATTATAGCCGTGCAATGAAACTGAAGCAACTTTTGAATTTTCAAAAACCTTGTCAAACAGGTCCTAGATGGCTTTCTAGGAATTTTTTCTATAAGAAGTAAAAGCAAAAAAACTAGCCAAATGTGCCCATAGAGAATAGCATATGTAAAGAGGGGCAACCATGCCTTTCAACATGGATGCTTCAATGTGTTGCACAAGCAACCATACTATATGTTTGAGATTTCCTTTAATGGGGACCAGATAAACTGAGTTCTGAGATAGGATGGTCACTTGTGTGAATTTTGCTGATTTTATTTGAGTAATGCTATATGTACATAATTATTTACGGATTGATGACTTGACACTAAATTTAACTTATTTTCTACACTTTTTTTTTTCTTTTTCTCTCTTTCAATTTTTTCTCTCTCTGTACATCAATTTGTAAATAATGCATATACAAGTTGATATGATCCCAGACAGGCAATCACTTGATCGGGTCACACGGGTCAATGGTCCAAGCAATGGAATTCAGATGGGTGAAGTTGACAAGCCAAGGTTTGAGTTTCGTGAAGGGCTCGAAAGTCGAAACGAGTTCAATTCAAGGTTTGGAAGATATTTGTAAAGAAAACGAGTAGCGTGAATTAAAATGGGCATAACTCTCAACTCGGGTGTCTAATTTTCGCCCATGAGTACAATTCGAAATCATCACGAAATTCTACACAAGATTATGTGGGCGCATGATACTTTTGGACTTTCAGTTGCACAAAAACATGTCGAAAACAAGTTGGCAAAAAATGGTATAAAAGAATTTGGCGATAATTTTATTTTTTTTGGTAGTTTCCTAGTTTGACTTAAATACCATCTTTTTAGCATCTTTTGTGATCTATTTGAATTAAGCACGAGATTATCTAACTAAATTATGATTTTTCATAGTTTCATTAAATAGGATCCATTATTATTCATTGTAAAAAAGACTTTGATTATTTGAGAGAATTAAATTAAATTTGAGAGTTTTATTCCTCCATGTTCTTGCTGGTTTAAAGTTCTAACTTGAACTTATCAAAAGGTTTGTAATCCTTTTGTTCCGAGTAATCAACAGGTCGAATTTCTTACTCGTAATCTCGATTCTTGATATGGGGTCGAACAACGGGTCGGGTTGATATTTGCACGACGTGATTTCTAACTTTCTTGGATTGGTTCCATGTTCGTGGGTTCCCAAGATCAATTCTTGGTTAGGTTCAAATTAGTTGGTATCAGAGCTTGGCTCTAGAATTCAGGTCATCCATCTTTTATTTTTTTTGTTAGTTATTTTTATTTTTAAGTAAAAAAATATTTTTTACTGTTCATGTCATTACTATTCAAAAAAATATATTTTTTCTTCATTTATTTGGGAAGTTGTTACTATCCAATTATCTACCCCGAATCCAAACTTTGTTGTATTCATTTCAATTCAAAATTCACGAACCACTTTCTTGAATTAAAAGAATTCCCATTCGAAATCTGATCGAATTGTCCAATTCTTTTCTTGAGTCTTCTTGATTACACCCACGTAAAGGATGGATGGTGATTAAGGATTCATTTTCTAAACTCGATATTTTGTGGGTAGTACGGTATGCAATCGGCTACTAATAAGGAGTACATGTCAGACTTGACTAGTATCATGATGGTGAAAAAATTGAAATGACCTTTGCAACAACACCCTAGGCCTTATAGGATGACTTGGTTGAAGGAGTGTGGGAAGGTAGATGTGACCAAGAGAGTTTTATTGAATGGCGCCATTAGGAGATATAGTGATGAAGTTTGATGTGATGTAGTTCCATTAAAATCTTTTCATATCTTGTTTGAGAAACCTTGGAGGTATGAGAGGAAAGCTATTTATGATATGGGGAGGAACATGTATATGTTTCTTTTGGATAGGATAAATCACTCTGGCTGGGTTGACACCAGAACAATCCCTTGCAGATCGATGGAAAGTGAGAGGTGAAGCATAGGAAAAAATCAAGAGAGAGAGATGATCACACCACAAGAGAACATTGCAGTTGAATTGCAGGAGGAGTCCAGAAATAGGGAAGTTGAGACGGATGATGGTGAATTGAAAAATGCAATGGATTTTGGGGAGAGTGAACCAATTAATGAGCCGAAACACGAGCAAACTGGTACAAAAATTGTAGAGATGGTTCAGCAAGAGTGGACAATAATAGAAGAATGTGCTAAGCAAATTTTTAAAAATATTTTGGGGAATAAATAGTAGAGTTTCATCATTTCGCATGATATGGTGGAGACGATACACTATGAGTACGAGGACCCATATCTCATTGTTGGGAAAATTCTACAGTGTTTTTACTCAATTCTTTCTTTTAAGTTGATCATTGCACATGGGAGTTCATACAACAACATCTATAGGTGATTGTGTTTGTGCTGCAATACATCCATACCTACAAAATGGATGAGTACCGTGTATTGTTCCTATATCATGGAAGGAAAAAAATTTCATTTGATTCAGGTGGTGCAGTTATAAGTTGGGTAGCATGCTGGTTATCCCCTATGCGATCACAATGCACGGATTCGAGGACAAATTCTTTTCGAAGAGAGAGAGAATGATATGATCCGAGACAGACATTCACTTGGTTGGGTCACACGAGTCAAGGGTTCAAGCAATGAAGTTCAGATAGGTGAAGTTAACAAGCTAAAGCTCAAGTTTCGTGAAGGGTTTGGAAGTCAAAACGAGTTGGATTCAAGGTTTGGAAGATATCTGAAAAGAAAACGAGTAGCGTGAATTAAAATAGGTATAACTCTCAACTCGGGTGTTGAATTTTTGCCCATGAGTACAATTCGGAATCGGCAAGAAATTCTACATAATGTTATGTAGGTACATGATACTTTTGGACTTGCAATAGTACAGAAACATGCCGAGAACAAGTTGGCGGAAAATGGTATAAAAAAAATTGGCAATAATTTTATCTTTTTTGGTAATTTCCTAGTTTGACTTAAATACCATTTAGCATCTTTTGTAATCTATTTGAACTAAGCACGAGATTATCTAGTTAAATTATGGTTTTTCATAGTTTCATATAAAGAGGATCTATTATTATTCATTGTAAAAAAGACTTTGATTATTTAAGAAAATTAAATTAAATTTGAGAGTTTTATTCCTCCATGTTTTTTGTGGTTTAAAGTTCTAACTTAAACTTATCAAAAGGCTTTGCAATTCTTTTGTGGCGTTCCCACTTCATGGTTCTTGTTCTGGGTAATCAACGGGTCGGATTTTTTACGCGTAATCTCGATTCTTGATATGGGTCGGGTTGATATTTGCACAACATGATTTCTAGCTTTCTTGGGTTGGTCCATCTTGTTTGTGGGTTCCCAAGATCAATTCTTGGTTGGTTTCACATCACAAGTAGCATTACTCATTTTATTATAGGCGATTAATGATCTAAAACCAAATGAGGTATTAAGCTATTTTTTATTTCTTTTTACCTTTTTCAATTTAATCACTATAACAAAAATAGTCATTAGCAACATTTTAGTAAGTGAATGTTGTCATTGGTTAATATAAATGAGTTTTGGCAACGTTGTTTTAGAAAAATGTTGCGATAGACCACTTTTCGCAACGTTTATTGAGTGTTGCATAAGGTAAGACCTTTAGCAACATTTATAAAACGTTGCGAAAGGTCACCTTTAGCAGCGTTTATTAAACGTTGCAAATAATGTTCTGGCCCATTTAAATGAGTCCATCACATTTCAACCCAACAGCCCACCAATACCTAATTCATTACCCGTCCAACTCGGTCCAATTGGTTAAAAAGAAAAATTGAAAAAGAACAGAAAAATAAAAGGAACAAAATCAATACAGAAGCCCAAATCGCTCGCCCTCCCCTCAAGTCGCTCTCCCTCCGCTCAAATCCCGTTTGAAGTTCCACTTATTTTGGTGTCTGGATTGGTTGTTATAGTGAACCTGAAGCCCTCTAATTGGTTCTGCATTGGTCTTTCGCGGCGGCGAATCTTCCTCCTCGCCAATCAGAAGCCGTAGTGGAACAACAACCGGTGAGGACATGCTATTCGTTCTCACGTTTATACATGCATACGCCCAGGATCTCATTTATTTCATGCTGCATAGATAAAAAATTATATGCCTATTTATTTGATAATAGAGTGACATTCATCAAGATATAGTCTCGTGCAACTGTGCCTCCTTGCTAGTTGGCTTCCTGGGGCAAATTAGTGGACATATAACTAATACTGCCATTGAAGATTGTATTATATATGCGTATTTGCTTTGTTTGCTTCTGGTTTTTTGCTCGATTTGTTATTGTAAGTGTTGGTTTTAGATTGTATGTGGATGAATTTGTTAAGTTCTTATGTGTCGTGCTCTTCCATTTCCATGTTAGGACACTGGGACTCGATTCTCCAATTTATCCCTTTTCAAACTCCTATCAATCATGGTATTTCTGTAGATTCGAGAGAGAAGAGGCTAGGTGGAAGATAGATATCTGGCCTAATATGAAGTATCGGGTGATCAAGGTTCAATCTTTTTATCTATGCATAATTTGTTCATTTGTAAAGATTCATGCTGAAAACCAATTTATTGATTACTTTCTTGTATTAAGCCGTACAAAATGTTCTCTGATGCATATCGGGTTGCTGAATGAGCATTTGTTTGTATCATTGCTTTTAAAAATACTCTCTTCACTTTTTCCTTTTTTTGAAATATATTACCATATTTTTGAGCTCCTACTTGACCATTTGAGAACCAATAATTTCTTGCAGTACTATCTACTCTTTTTGAGTTGTTTCATTATGTAGAGACGATTTTGAAACTTTGTCGTATCTTTGGGATATGCCTTGTTTGTAGTCATCTTTTTTGGTGCAAAATTAATCTATCTTGCTGCAGTTTGAAGACTCTCCTTCTTAGAAGCAATGTTTAACGGAAGATAAGCTATTCTAATATCCTTTATAAAAAGACATCAAATAGCTTTTTAATTATATTCAGAAATTCTACAAGTACTCGTGTTTATTGTTTAACTGAAATCAGCTTTGATGGAAGTGAGTTTTTCTTAGTTTAATCTGGGTTTGGTTGTAGCTGATAAGGTACTCTTTAGTGTTCAGTTTTAGCATTTAAATTAAGTTAATTCAAAATTAAGTTAGAAATAAATTTTTAATTTTTTATTGTGTTATCTTAAATGATTTAAAATTAGTTTTTTTGTTCTCTAAGAGTACATGAAAATGCCAGGACACTACCTTTTCTTCCCTTTTTAACCGTTTTTTGTGACCTCTTCCCTAATTGCTTATAATCCAGCAACCCCAACTACGCATCCATGGTCCACCTAAAGAAACAATCAAACAAATGTTTCTTTTCTATTGTTCTGAGTCATAATCATCAGTGACTTTAATTCACCAATTATGTTGAGATTCGAGAGACACTAATCTTTTTGTAGTGCATTTACAGTGAACTTATTGTTTGAGCCTCTAGCAGAGCTTCTCGCCTATCACAAAGAAAGCAACCTCAATTGATTGTACTAGTAGGAACTCAATGTCCGCATGATTTATATGATCAGTTTCTGTGTTGATAACGGATGAAGAGGACACAACAATGTAATTTCATGAAATTTTTGACAGTTAGGGCCATTATTTTTGGGATAGCTTATTGGTCACATAAGCAAACTCAGATATGGATCCAATATTTTGTAATATTTTGTTCGTCAATTGTGATTGCTGTTTAACTTTTTGAGTAGGAAAATGATAGTATTATTTAATGATGTTAACTTTTAGAGTAGGATAATGATGTTAGCATATTGTACTGAATTATATTCACTATTTTGTTTATTAGAACTAAGTAAAATTTGATTACATATGACTAATTTTCAAGCATTTTGTTTTGTAATTATTATTTGGTTTGTAGGAAATTAAATAAATTAATTATGCAAGATTTTTTTTTAAAAAACTGTAAAATGACATTTGGCAACGCTTTTTAAATGCTACGACAACGTTTAAAAAACGTTGCCAAAAGGGGTCCTTTGGCAACATTGTTTTAAATTTGCCGTAAGGGTCATACTCTACAGCAACACCTAGATTTACAACACACGTCCAAACGTTGCAAAAGGTTTACGACAACATTTTTTGAACGTTGCCTTAGGGTGTTTTTGTTGTAGTGTAATCGTTCAATTCGATTCAATTTCATAAAATTGACCTTTAGGTTTGGAAGCTAGAAACGATATGTGACGTTGGTGCACAATTAGCGCACCCGATACCAAACAAATAGAAATGTGTGCGCACTGGCCGGATCATCAAATGAAGCTTAATTGAAGAACATTAATTAGACATCATTTTGGGGAAAGAATTATATATATGGCACATCTGGCAAAATTACTTCTTCATTAATTCTAAGTGCTGATGGCTGGAGAGGGATTGCGGCTCTTGCAAAGATAAATGAGACTAAATTCTAAATTAATGTCACCATTAATGGCTTGGTGGTGGAGCTCCATTTGTTGACGACGATGCTATGCCGTTCGATTTCGTCAACAGGCTGCATTTGCCAAGCTCACATTCATTCACACAGCTATCGACTTTGTTAATATCTGTAATATTCAACAATTACAAAGATATATTAGCATGTATAAAATATTACAGAAATCTCATTTCCTTCCCCACAAGTTGCTCTATTATTTCAAATTTTTGACGTCACTTATATAAATTTTATTTGTAGAACTCTCTTTTAGAAATTGAGTTTCATATCAAAATCTAAACAACGATAAGTTTATCAATCGTTTAAACATATATAGACCCACAAAATAAGAAAATGGCATTTTTGGTACATACACCATATATAATCAACGTCTCTATTTCCTCAATCATATAAAGTCATATTCAATTCAAGATATAAAATATTTTGCAAATATATCGATAGAATACATATATAATAAGTCATATTGTATACACATGACGTGGTTAGCATTTTTATGTCACACACACACGTATATATAGGAGGGGGAAATTAAAAGAGTACATACCGCTGCCAAAACGAGCACATCGATGAATGGCACAACCAAGCTTGCAATAATCTGGTCCCGAGGATGTCGAGTGGAAGCCGGTAATACACTTAATCAAGCATTTCAATGAACACTTGAATTTATCTTTTCCTAAAAGGCAACCGATTTCACAAGGTTCTATGCAAGATTTGAAAGAGGCACTTGCTTGCCCTGCAAGTAATAGCATCAACAACATAACTACAGTGATGGTTCTTACGTTTTTGCTCTCCATGCCTGCTTCCTGATCTCACTCTTCACTCTTTCACTTTGGGATTTAGATGCCTCACTTATATGGATATATATAGTTCAGATATTAAAACCAGAATACATAAATTTGTAATCGAATTTTGGAGATATATATGTAATTTTATATGAGATTGCCCAAATATTGCGTGGTATTAAACTTTAATTTTGTAATTTAACAGATTTCCTACTTTGCAACCAAGAAATAGGAAATGATTATTCAGGTAAAACAATCATATATTGGCCAACAAATTTAAGAAAAGTTAAAAATCCATATTCCGTAAAAAAAAATTCAGTCAGCATTAAAATTTGTATCATAAAATTACACAATCTCATATTAGAAAATCAATTAAACAATAAATAATTTCCTTAATCGCTTTACGAGTTTGTATTAGGAAAGAGAGGAAGATATTCTGGACTAGGAATCAGGAGAGATTTGTGGACAATTACTACTATATGACAGCTCAAGACAATAGTATATAGACTATTAGATGGATTCTTCAAAAAATTTCATCCTTAAATAATCGAGAAAAATGTTAATTTATTTAAATCTCAGTATATATGCTATTATCTAGTATAACATCATTACGTTCCTACCTAATATAAGAAATATAGGAGGCTATCCTCAACTTAGAATTTGATAAAATTTCATATAATTTATAGATTCTCATGGTTTCGAGTAGAATTCATAAGATACTAACATAATTCTCACGGTGATATAACTTCTTAATATATCATGAAAATATATAATAAAAAATAAAATCTATTACTTTATCGTCTGTAATAGAAATTTCATAACTTTGTTATTTAAAATAACTAGTTTAATCAATCTAAATAATCAAGCAAATAAATTAAAAAAAATTAAGAATCAGTTCAACTAGAAATTAAATTTATTTCAAATAGTATTGAGAATTACGCATAAAATATGTACTAAATAATTTATGATTAATGTTATGAAACAGATCACAAGATAATGACAATAATGAAATAGTGAAGAAGAAAATAAGAATACAAGAATTTACATGGAAACTCTATTAGGAAAAAAAATCATGAGTAGAGGAGAACAATCCACTATAATCAATAATTTTTTTTGTGTTTATAATATCAAGATTTCAATAATCTCAATTGAAATTTAAGCTCTCAATTTCTCTATATGTCGTTGAATATGTAGAGAATATAATGAGAATTTTTTTTTTTCTCTCTATATAAGTCGTGTCATATATATAAGTCCTACAGAACAAGTTGTAAAAGAATAGGAGTCCAAATCGCGTAAAAAAAAAACGAAATCGGGTTTGGGCCAGACAAGACGAACGACCAAGTCTCGGGTTGTTTTCTTTTAGACTCGCTCGAGCGTTCGGCTAGTACCAAGCTAGTGAAAAATGCGACTGGCGATGGGGCGGCGCAGGCGAGTGACCAAGTCTCGGGTTGTTTTCTTTACGTGGAAACCCAATTCGGGAAAAAAACCACGGGTAGAGGAGAACAATCCACTATAATCAATAGTTTTGCGTTTACAATATCAAGATTTCAATAATCTCAATTGAATTTTAAACTCTCAATCTCTCAATATGTTGTTGAAGATGTACAAAATATAATGAGAGTGTTGTAATATGGAGATACAACGTCCTCCTTTTTCTTCTTGGTGTTGTGGCGTCCATCTCTCAGGTTTGATGTTCCAAAACAATCCAAGCGTCATTCTCCAAGCCAAACTCCTAATTATTATTGAAATTTGATCTCCTCGATTTAAGACTCTAAAAAACCCAAGTAGTTTAGACTTCCTACAATCAACCAAATCTCAAATAACAAGAATTTGAATCACACCACAACAATTAAAGATGTTTAGTTGATGAATAGAGTTTCAATAGGATAATAGATTGATATTTTCATTTTAACTCTTCAGAATAAATTCAATTCTGAACCCCTATAGGAGAACTCAATAGATCATTCCCTTTTTTTCGAATTTTAGAATCAGATTTAACAATAAGATATTTTATTATTATTATTTATTTATTTTTACTTTTATCTAATTTAATTCTTTTATTTTTGTCAAAATATATATTGATATGGAGTTTCTTGAACACTTGTGTTATAGAACAAACAAGATACCGGAATTGCTTTCATATGAATTGTTATGAATTTGGATCGAGTGATAATGACGATAATGAAATAAACAAAAAGAAAAATAAACACCAAGATTTATGTGGAAACCCAACACGGGAAAAAAAACAATGGATAGAGGAGGAAAAACCCAATATAATCAATAGCAATTGTATTTACAAGATCTTAATGCACTCAATTGAAATCTAAAGCTCTCAAGATGTTGTATGAATCTCTCCATGTTGTGTTCTGTTGTGATGATTTCTATACAAGTCATGCCATATGTATACATATAAACCCTAGAGAACAAGTTGTAGAAGAATATGAGTCCAAAACCGTGCCAAAAAAGGAAAACGAGCTTGGGCAGGATAAGCTTGTCGCTTGAGTGATAAGGAAGCACCGACGAGCCACTAGTTTCGGGTTGTTTTATATCAGGCTCGCTCGAGCATCCGCTAGCGAAAATGAAGGAACTTTTCCTCCGGTTCATAATTTTGATCTCTTCAAGACCACTCCAATTTAGACTCCAATACCCACTAGAATTTAAGTCAAACCACTACAAATCTCCACCTGAACCAAATTCTAAGGCAAGGATTTCAAGTCATAACTGCATCAATAAACACCACTCCTCTTCCACACAAGTCCCATTGGACTAAATCAATAACAAACACCCACTAAGTTTAAGCAATGTTCTTACTTAGCAATAGAAAGTGGTTTTGTCATCATATTAGTGTGAATATCCTTGGTATCAACCTTGGTCACTACAATATCACCACGAGCAATCATATCATGCACAAAATGATACCTCACATAAATGTGCTTATTCCTCTCGTGAAACATCTAATCCTTAATCAAGAAAATTACACTGTGACTATCAAAGAATACTGTAGACATCTGCGAGTCTTCACTAATTTCACCAATCAATCCTCTCAGCCATATAGACTCCTCACATGCCTCGTAATGGCTATATTTCCACTTCTGATGTAGACAAAACTACTGTATTTTGTAAAGTAGCTTTCTAGCTGATAGCATAGCCTCCAAGGGTAAACACAAACCCTGTAAGTGATCTCCTCTTATCAAGATCTCCTGCATAATCTAAATCAACATACCCATGACTCCACCGGATTTCTACATAAATGCAAACAAGTATTAGAAGATCCTCTCAAGTATCTGAAGATCCACTGTACTGTTTTTCAATGTTCCTTGCCATGATTTTCCATGCATCTGTTAACTGTATGTGCCAAATCAGGTCTTGGACAAGCCATAGTATATAGAATAAAGAACGCGAGACATGTAAACAATGTCTTTATCTGACTGATGACACATGTTAGATGATAATTTAAAGTGAGCAGCCAAGAAAGTACTGACAACTTTGGCATTCATCAGATTGAATTTTTCAAGCACCTTCTCAATGTACCCATTCTAACTTGAATACAATTTACCAGCCTTTCTATCAGTCAAGATTTTCATACCAAGAATCTTCTTTGATTCACCCAAATCATTCATATCAAATTCCTTGTTGAGTCGAAACTTCACTTTTCTGACATCTGCTTTATCTTTGACTGCTATGAGCATATCCTCAACATATAATAATAAATATGTAATCGATCTATTATATTCCTTTCTGAAGTACACATAACTATCATAATTACATCTGAAGAAGCCATGAGTAGTCATGAATGAATCAAACCTCTTATACCACTGCCTTAATGACTGTTTTAGTCCATACAAGGACTTCTTCAACAAGCACACACGTCTTCTTTTCCAGAGACTGTGATCCCCTCTAGTTGTTGCATGTAGATGCTCTCATCAAGTTCTTCATGTAAGAATGCTATCTTGACATCCATCTGCTCACCACTCTAAGTAAAACCCGGATGGAACTATGCTTTACAACTGGTGAGAACACATTTGTAAAGTCAACACCTGGAATCTGACTGTATCCCTTTACCACCAATCTTGTCTTGTATATAGTATCTTCAATCCACGATGTGCCTTCCTTTCTTTTGAACACCTATTAGCAGCGAACAACCTTTTTACCTCTAAGTAATTTCACCGAGTCTCAAATGTTATTTTTGCTCAATGACTCCTTTTCCTCCTGCATAAAAATCATCCATCTGCTAGAATCACTACAACTTAATGCCTTTGTTTATGTAGCAAGCTCCTCAGTGGAATCAATGTCTTCAGCTACACACAATACATAAGCTACCAAATCTGCCTCTACATACTTTTGTAGAGGTCTAATATGTCTGCGAGGTCTATCCTTAGCTATTGAATATTGTGGTTCTAGTGGTGTAGGCAAGATATTACTGTCTGTCAACCTAAACTGGATGGATCAGTAATAGACTATTTTGTAACCTCTGATTGTCCTCTGAACCAATTTTCAACTCTACCTGAGTTGAATGATTCTGCTCCTCAATTTTATTAGAATCCCCAAGAGACATGAACCATATCATATTCATTAAATACTACATCCCTACTAACAATCATCATTCTTGTCTGAGGACACAACAATTTATACCCATTTATACCTGTATAAATACCTGATTTATACCCAAGAAAGATCCTATTATCCACATGAGCATAAGCAGGACACCCAAAAATGTTCAAATCAAAATAATAAGAAGGTTTACTGGACCATACTGCTTCTGGTGTCTTTTTATCAATGGCAACTGAGTGTGAGCAATTAATCAGAAAACAAGCTGTAGTAGTAACTTCAATCCAAAAATTCTTAGGCAACCCAGAATTTAAAAGCTACAACGAACCTTTTCCATCAAAGTCCCACTCATCCGTTCTGCCACATCATTCTGTCAAGTGTCTCAAGATGCCTTTAGCCTTGCAAAAGCTATTGAATTCATCTAAACAAAAAATCAACTCGTTATCCGTGCGTAGATGTTTCACCTACTTTCCAGGCTACTTTTCTACCAATATTTTTCACTTCTTGAATGTCCCAAACACATTATTCTTCTACTTCAAGAAGAATACCCAAACTTTTCTAGAGTTTTCATCAATCACTGTCAACAAGTGATAATGGCCTCATTTTCATGGTACACTGGCTTGTCCCTAAAGATCTGAATGGACATATTCAAGTGTTCCCTTCGTGTTGTGTCTTCCTCTCGTCAATCTGACTCTCTTTCATTTTTCGAAAGACACAATGCTTACAAAAAAATTATTTTCTTGGTTTTCTACTCATCAAGAAGTCCCCTTCTACTCAACTCTGCGATGTCATTCTCACTCATATGCTCGAGTCGCACATGCCAAAATTTTGAAATTTCATCATCTGCCAAAAAAGAAGTAAAAACTGCTACATCTCCAATTAATGTGGAACCGTGTAAAACGTACAACCGTGTAGAGTTTTTATGTTTTTTCATGACAATAAGAGCACCCCAGCTTACCTTCAAAACTCCACCTTCACCAATATATCTATATAACCCTTTGAGTCAAGTACACTCAAAGATATGAGATTCTGCTTCAGTTCTGGAACATGTCTCACATCTGTAAGTGTCCTGATAGCCCCATCGAACACTCTAATTCTGACTATACCAACTTCAGTAATTTTGCAAGGTGCGTTGTTTCCCATAATAACTGCACCTCTTGAAACTCCTTCATATGTTGAAAACTAGTCCCTGTTGGGACACATATGACAAATACAAGTCGAGTCAAGAATCGATTTCTCATATGGTTTGGAATCCATGCCAGAAAATCACAAGAATCTCTCATTCACTTTGCCCATCTTCTACAACATCAGCCTACACTGTATTAACGAGTTGTTTTCCTTTCTCAATAGCACCAACAACTTTATTTCTATTTTTTAAGACATAGCAATCAGTTCTAATATGTCTCTTTTTCTTACAATAGTAACATGTCTTCTAAGCATGTCTGGATTTCTATCTGCCTCATCTTTTCCTTAGATAGTAGAGCATCATAGATCTCTTCCACGGTGAGAGTATCCCGACTATAGCAAATAGTATCTCTAAAAGTCACATATGATGGCAATAGAGAACACAACAACATCAACGCCAAGTCCTCCTCGTCATACTTAACTTTCAATGTCTCCAAATCGGCCCGATTTCTTTGAACATAGTTAAGTGATCATCTAATGACGCACCTTCAGAATACAATCGCTCTTTCAAGTGTAACTTGCTGGTCGAGCTCTTTATCATGCAAAGTTGCTCCAACTTCAACAACAGCGCATCGACTCTTCTCTCCTTTAGAACATCCTAAAGAGTTTGATTTGAAAGATGTAGATGAATTTGAGATTGGATTTTTCGATCCATACGCTGCTTTTCATCCTACGTCTAGGTAGCAAGCATCTTATCAAAAATCAAGCAAGGCTTCTTCTAAACCCATCTGCGCTAGAACCGCTCTGATATTTGGAGCAATCAACCTTGCTCTGATATCACTTGTTATGGAACAAACAAGATATCAGAATCGCTCTGATATCAATTTTTATGAATTTAGATTTAATAATAAAATAAACAAGAAGAAAAATAAACACCAAGATTTATGTGAAAATCTAACACAGGAAAAATCACGGGCAAATGAGGAGAAATCCACTATAATCAATAGCAATTGTATTTACAGGATCTCAATGAACGCAATTAAACTTTAAAGCTCACAAGATGTTATTTGAATCTTTCTCTGATGTGCTCTGTTGTGATGATTTCTATACAAGTCGTGCTATATATATATATATATATAAACCTTATAGAACAAGTTGTAGTAGAATAGGAGTCCAAAACCACATAAAAAAATGACCAAATCTCGAGCGATTGGGCAGCGCCAAACGAGTCGGGGTGGTTTTCTACCGGGCTCGCTCAAGCGTTGACGCTAGCAAAAATGCGATGACTTTTTTCTCCGGTCCATAATTTTGATCTTTTTAAGATTACTCCAATTTAGACTCTAATACCTACTAGAATTTGGGTCAAACCACAACAAATTCCAATAATTTATTGAATTTCTTGTCCATCTCGAGTTAACACAGCTTTTGGAATTAAATTGGAGGCACATAAGCCTTCACCTTTGAAAAAATGTTAGCTAGTAGAGTTGTTGCCATATTTTGTTCAGTTAATCCTTTTAAGTTATTTGGCTAATTCACTTTTTCTTTATTTGATTTAGTTTTCTTTGGTGAACTGTATCTTTCATGGTGGTTTCCGGCAATTCAAGTCGCTTCTGGTTGAGAAGGCGTGAACTTTCTCATTTGAAATCACATCAATGGTGCTAGGTAGTAGTATACCTTGTTGTCTTCGAGAGAGGAGTTTTGAAATCTAACCCACTTGATTTTAAAATGGTACCCCCTTTCAAGTAATTAAAACATATATTAAAAAAAAAATCAATAATATTATTTCATCACAAAAATATAATATTTAAATATTTGCTTTTTTTTTACATATCATGAATAAGAAAAACATAAATAAAAATCAAAAGCAGCTCTCGAACTTCATCAAAATTCATATGTCATCATCAAAAAACCATCCAAGCCACTAGTCTCTTCATGCAATTCCATATAAGCAAACCTTGAAATAACAAAAAAAAAAAATCACATGTAAAACTTGAAATGCAACAAATCATGTAAAAATATTTCTTCGCATTTTTGGAAGCAAACTCATTAATTAAACTTTCACAATCAATATTTTCTAGAAAATCTTGCTCAATAGATATCAAAGCTAATCCATTCAATCGTTCTTGTAACATGATTGATCGCAAATAAGGTTTTAATAACTTCAATTTTGAAAAACTTGTTTCAGCAAATGCACAGGAATTGTCAATAATATTCTATAAGTAATACATGTATTCATAAAGCAATCCAATCTCTTCAAATAAGTCAATATATCAAAAGTCGTCTTTATTTCTTTTGGTAAAATATTTCGCAAAACTTTTAACTCTTGAAATAAATCTTCGCCACCAAGATCGCAAAATTTACATATCGTAGAACAATATCAAAATGATCACAACATGTTTTCAAATTAGCATCATCCAATGAGTTTAACTTATCAGAAGAAAATAGAAATTCAATTTTTTTTTCATATGAATTGAATTGATCAAACCTTCGTTCAAGTGATCCAATTGCTTGATCTACTATATAAAGGAAATAATTGGCTCTGAAAGAATCTTCAGGTAATTGTGCATCATCTACAGTAGCATTTTTCATCAAAATGTTTCCTCCTACAAATTACACATTTCAATTGAAATGAAGGGTTAATTTTCATTTCAATGGCAATTTCTTTAGCAATATTTATGGCATCATTGAATCCAGTTTCCCAATATTTTTTGCAAAAAGCAATCAGCCCTTTCACTTCCTCAATAGCAACGTCAATAAGCATATCATTAGATTGCAAGCGTTTACTAACCAATTTAACAGCATACAATATCTCATACCATATGATCATAGCTACTAAAAACTCAAAATCTCCGACATAAAGGGTTGCCAAAGCATTAGCCCGACACCTTACATCATTGTTATTTTCAACATGACTTTCCCATCATGTAGCTGACAATGGCATGACATTAGTTTTAACATTATCATAGATGTTGAAGGGAATGGACTTTATGAATTAAACCATCTACATCCTTGTTAGCATCATTTTCTTTAAGAGATTCATCATCAACGTCTTCACTAATATCGTTTTCCTTACAATTTGTTTATTGGACTCAATATGTAGGCATGGTTCTTTACACTGTCATGTCTTGGGAAAGACTTTTAGTAGCTTTAATTCTGAGAAAATACGTGTTAACGGCCTTTAAAATAAACCATATTTCAAAACCACTTTTTAAACAACTAAAAGGCAAAAATACCCCTCACTCTTACTTAGAAGGGACGAAACAACCAAAAAAAGAAAAATCGACAACTCCACAGCTAGAAAAACCGACCACCACGCCGACATATCGACGTTGCCGAGATCGGCGCCGACATCCACAAAGAGGAAGCTTAGTTTTTTTTTTTTTTTTGCCTTTAGCAGCCGACTTTTTGCATAGATTGTGATTGAATTATTTTCACATATATGTGTAGATCAACTTGAGTGTTAGTGATATGGGTGAAATTATGGTGTTTAAATGTGTTAATAGTTCATTTTTTAGCTTTCCATCGCCGGAAATGGCGATTTTCGGCGATGAAACTAGCTATCAAGCAGTCGGTCACGCTACCCACTGTTAACAGTTGGTTGAGCTATTAGGACTGCTGTTAACGGAAGGTCGAATCGGCTTTTAACTGCCATCAAGCGATCGACTGTTAAAAGCTGGTTATTTAAAGCCGACTGTCATTTAGCCCAGCCCAGGCCAGTAACATGAGCCCAAACGCTTTTTTAAAAAAAATTTATTAATAATTTAGTAAATCGAATATTAAATAAATATTTATATAAGTACATATTTTACGTAATTGAATAATATTTATATAATTAATTATTTTATGTAATTAAATGAAATTTATAACTTTAAATAAATAATTTTAATTTTATAATTACCAAAATTAAATATTATATTTTAACAAATTAGCAAATTGTTATTTTTTATTTTTAAATTATTAATAATTTAATAAATCGAAAATTAAATATATATATATATATATATATATATATATAAAATTAAATACTTTATGTAATTGAATAATATTTATATAATTAAATAAGTAAATTTCATTTGATAACTATTGGTATTAAATATTATATTTTAACAAATTAGGAAATTCTTATTTTTTCTTCTTTCAAATCTCATTAATAATTTAATAAATCAAAAATTAAATAAATATTTACATAATTAAATATTTTACGTTATTGAATAATATTTATACAATTAAATAAATAATTTTAATTTGATAATTACCAAAATTAAATATTTTATTTTATGAAATTAGTAAAATCTTATTTTTTTCCTTTTAATATGGACTCTTGTACTTTTGGCTGATGCAACGATCTCCTTCCGTTATAGAAAAATTATGGTTCCCCTGTAGTATAAGACGAGAGTTACGACGAAGGTTGACTGTGTTAGCCGTCGTAGTGCAGTTGTTAATGGATCTAACTACCCCGATGAAAGGCAGGCCTGATCAAGCCCCTAAAAGAAGTAGCACTGCTTTCTTGTGTGTTTCAACCACTCATTTCATGCCTTCTTTGGGATTCATGAGGGATAGAGAAATATTAGTGAAGTTGATAGCATTCGGTATCCTCATAGTGACGCTTACCGCAAATGTTTTCATCCAAGAATTCACAGGTGTGATTGAAGATGATTTCCAAGTGGTGGTTGTCTTTATGAATGTTTATGCGTTCTTTGTATTAACTTCTTCTGCTTTAACGGTATTTACAAGTAAAAGGTATTTGGAACATAAGTACAATGAATTGAGTCTAAGAATGTCGGGAGAGGAACTACAAAGAGACGAATTAATGGACTTTGACAAAGTAAAGTCACGCATGAAGAAGTACAGGGTGATGGCAGAAACAGGTAACCCTTAGTTTGTGATGACACG
>CAIGRO010091295.1:0-26848 GCA_903798355.1 Fraxinus baroniana | reverse complement strand
GGTAAGTCCATATATGTTCAGATTTTTTATTTTTTTTTAAACTAAAAATACTATCACTAAACTAGATTATAGAAAAATATTTTCTTATGTAGGTGACAGCTAGCAGGGGTGGTTTTGGTGAGTTGGGAAATAAAAATAGTTATAAAAAGCGGTCCAGACCTTTGACGAGGTCGGACAAATTAATTTGATAGAATTGTACTTGACTCGGTCAAAATCGAGTTTTTGACCGAGTTAACCGACGATTTACCTAGCCTGATTGACCGGTTTAATTGAGTTTTGAAATGCTCTTACAAAATTTTCGAGTTCAAGGGAAACCTTGGACCTCTAAGAAAAATAATGATTCCTCCACATGAACATAAAGTGTTTTTAGTGTTACTTTTGTGCAATAACTTATATCTATCTAATGTACAATTTATAGCTTTTATGAAATAGTATTTTAAAAAATTTTGGTCAAACTTTTTACTCTATTTTATAGACCTAAATAATTAGTGAAGTACAAATTAAAAATTTTAATTTTACCCCTGAAAAAAATTTATACTTTATATTTTTCTTTTGTAGATTTTTATGCAATGACCAGCAGGTTGAACCATCAGGTCATCGGTTGAATCACTAACATATTGACCCACTGAATTGTCTGTGTCTAACTGTCTATGTACGGGTTTAGTTTGACAACTATGGAAATAAGGATATATCTTTTATTTAGTCTATTGTTTTTTGGTATTATTTAGAGAGTGGGCAAATTCATCATTTTCGTGATTTTACCCGCCGAAATGGAGGAAAGAATGAGTTTTGCGATATTTACCGAATGGTTGAGGATGACTGGTATTAGAAAAGGTAGAATGGGGGTAAATTGCTAACTTTGCAAAGATTGAGAACGAAAATATGAATTACTCGATTCTCATTGCAATTATTAAATTAATGAGGTAATCCCAGGTTTTATTTGATTAAACCAGTTGTTTTCAACAAGATTATATAAATCTTTAATTACATCAATCTAAACAAGTTTTTCAAATGCTTCAATATTAAAAGTCAAGAATACATGTAGACTGAAAACGATATTTACTTACTATTGGTTTCGACAGAGGAGAAACCGCCATGAATAATGTTAATCCAAGTGAAATCTCAAGTCCAAACAGGCTGGAGGTTTATGTTGATCTTTATTCTTTTGAATTTTCCTAGGTTATCAAATTGGGTTACTAGGAAATTGATGTTAAATTTCAGGGAAAAAATATGGCAATGATGGCTTCTTGGTTTCTTGGACTTGGATCCCTTGTCTCGTGGAATAGTTTGCTGACTATAGAAGATTACTACTATGATTTGTTCCCGGTAAGATCATAGGAAACCTCTTTATTCTGTTTTAGAATATATCTGTGGCTGTCCTGTCTTCAAATGGAGTGTATGTTCATATTTAGCATACCATTATAATGCTTAATCGAAAAAATTTGAAGAATTTACTGTATTTCCTTCTGTTGAAGAGTTACCATCCATCCCGGGTGCTGACCCTTGTTTATCAACCCTTTGCATTTGGAACTGCGGCAATACTTACTTACAATGAGGAGAAGATCGATACAAGGAAACGTAACTTGGCTGGTTACATACTTTTCTTCTTAAGTACTTTGGGACTTCTTCTTGTGAGTTCTTCTCTTAGCCATTCTTGTACTCTCTTTTCATGGTTTTTCTTCGCCTAATCTCCACTGTCTATGATCAATTTTCTATTTTACAAGTTGGACCTAGCCACAACAGGAAAGGGAGGAATTGGGAATTATATTGGAATTTGTGTATTTGTTGCTTGTTTTGGAGTTGCAGATGGCCTTGTTCAAGGTGGAATGGTTGGAGATTTATCTTTCATGTGTCCCGAATTCATCCAAGTAAATTTTTTTCTATTCCTTCTCATTTACATTGCATTTTTTACAGATTCTTGAATCGGATCTCTAGATTTATGCTTACCGCTGTATGAACTTGCAGTCATTCTTTGCTGGTTTGGCTGCATCAGGGGCTCTGACTTCTGCATTGAGATTAATTACAAAAGCAGCCTTTGATAAATTTGATAATGGCCTTCGTATGGGAGTTAGTAAGTAACGCAAAATTATTTTACAATCAATGTTTCCTCTAATATTTGGTTTAATTGTTTGTTGTGAATTCTAAAAATCTATCTGTAATTTGTTTCAGTTTGTAATTATGTTTTTGCAGTGTTATATCTGGCTATCTCAATATTCTTTGAGTTTCTATGTGTCCTCCTGTATGCTTCGATCTTCCCCAAAATACCAATAGTGAAATACTTCCGCTCAAGGGCTGCTGCAGAAGGATCGGAAACAGTTTCATCTGATCTGGTTGCTGCTGGCATCCACATTAAAAAGAGCGAAAGGGTAAATAAAGTTTCTTGATCTCAGAATAGTTTGATTCTCAATGACTAGATATTTCAAACTTCCAGGACAGGTTTTGTTATTACAGGCTGACGATGCAAATCATGAGAGGCTGAGCAATAAGCAGTTGTTATTTCAGAATCTTGATTATGCGTTTGACCTTTACTTGATATACGTGCTCACACTATCAATTATTCCCGGATTCTTATATGAAAACACTGTATCCAACCTGCTAGGCTCTTGGTACGTGTTTGAAACACTTCTGCTCTTGAATTCCCTATCGATTATTCAAGAATTCTTTTCACAAACAGGTACGCAGTTGTCCTGGTAGCAATATACAACGTCTGGGATCTTATTTCAAGACACATTCCTCTCATTGATAGCATAAAGTTAGCATCGAGAAAGGGCCTCTTGATTGCATCCTTATCTCGTTTCTTGCTTATCCCTGCTTTCTATTTTACCACAAAGTATGGAAACGAGGGATGGATGATATTTCTCGTATCCTTCTTAGGAATTACAAATGGCTACCTGAGTGTCTGCATCCTTACAGCAGCCCCAAAAGGTTACAAGGTAAGTTGAAATCACAATTCACAATTCGTTATTTTCTAGGTTACAACCTTAATATATGTATGAATTTCTTCATTTGTAGGCACCGGAGCAAAATGCGTTGGGTAATCTACTGGTTCTATTTCTTCTTGGTGGCATTTTTTCTGGTACTGCTTTTGGTTGGTTATGGATTATCGGTAATGGAAAGTTTTAAGCCAATGACCATATAAAAAATTATACGCGAGTATTGAACTGTTTAATCTTGGATGGAAATGAAACGAGAGAATTAAGTGAGATTTTTTTTTTTTTTTTTCCAATTATTTGGCAACACATCTTTTTAAATACATGGACATTATGATTCTTGTACATATATATTATCCTTTAAATAGTGCTAGTTGAGCTAAAAATCATGTAAATTTTAATTTCTCTTAAAAATCTTGTCACATCTCGTAAGACCATTAACCAATAGCTCTTTTATAGATTACGAGTCCAATCCAATGAACACTAAGCCCCTGTTTGGTGTAACTTGATAAAAATTTAAATCAAAATTAATCATTAATTTTAATAATACATTTCATAAGAATCACAATTTTTATCAACTTTTCAACCATACGAACAAGTAGAACTGATCTCCTACCCACTATGGGCAAGAGATCGATGGACAACATATCTCCTATGGGTAGAAGATCAATTGGACATCATCAATTTTGATTTAGAGATGGAGAATTTTGAACATCGCCATTTATTCAGTCGAATATGATAGGTTTTAAGCTCTTTATTTAGGCCGCGGAGACTTAGAATTTAGAGAATTTTAGACCTGTTCAAACCATTAAACGAAATGAAAAGAGAAGAATTAGTCAGTGTCATGCTTATAAATAAAAATAAAGCCATATCTATACGGACGCAACGCGGCTTACTCGGTTAACGCGTTCCCAACTCACCCAAATATATATCCTTGTCGGCTCTCTAAACTCCAACCAAAATATTCAATCTCCAATTTTTTTGTGATCCAATTAATTTTCTTCAAATTTTTTCCAGCTCATTAGTAATCAGTGTCACACGTAAACATGACTGTTACCGCCGCCATTCGCTTCCAACGGCAGCCACCGTGCACCACCACAGTGCCGCCGCGATTGATTCCTAAAAGAGGGCAGGTTCTTAGGAATGTTGTAAAAGCTGTGTTAGAATGTTTCGGTTTTAGACATTCTGAAAAACCGTCGGCGGTTTATGCATCTTCTTGTTGATTGAACCAGAAATGACTGAAAGTAAGTAGTGTAGAGAAATGGATCGGCCGGTTTCTGCCTCCTCTCTCTGTCTTTAAACTTTAAAGGGACTTCAATGCTCGGGAATTTACGAGGCAGATTACAGCTAGTGTGATTTTAACACTTAAAAAGGGAATAAAATACAATCTCAGCTCCTGTTGCTGAGATTGCTATAGGAAGAATTTCAAAAAAAAAAAAAAGAACTGAAATTTTACTTTTTGGCAGCTTGAATTCACAAGGTTAAACTATTTTTTTTACAGTATCATTTTTTTTTTTGTAAGGAATTACCATTAAGTCTTTCTATTTTTAAGAATCTCTACCGTGAATATTGCGATTCACATACGTATCAGAATGAAAATTATGAGAAGAATACCTCGAGAACTAGAACTCGAGAACTAGAACTGTCACAATCTCAGTGCAAACATTGCCATCAATGTTTACTGTATGATGATTAACTTGCTCAAGTAACGACTGTGCACTCAGAAGGATGGACCAAATCACCTTCTGCAGTCCCCCAAAAATCAAATGACTCTTTCACTTCCTGTTTAAGCAAAGAAATCAAAATGAATACCACGAAACTTTGCAAAGAAATACCACAAAACTTTGCAAAGAGCATAGCAACATCGCAAAGCAGAAATGATTCCTAGACTCGATTGAATCTTTTACAATCTTTATCTGTTTCTTGAACAAGTGGATGTGGATCAAATTAACCTAAATGAAGGCCTCTGGTTTTAGGCAGTTCTGTTTCTTTGACAATCTTAGCGTGCTCTCTGCTGCAGTTTTGCCATCTCTACTAGCAACAGTCTAAAGAAGTCTAATAAATTCATCCTATATTTCATAGAAAGTTCAGCAATCATGCCTACATCAAGGAATACAACCTGAGGCTTTAATTTGAAGAACCGCTTACGACACGAACAAGGATATTTCCAGGATGCATGTCAGCATGAATGAAATTGTCAACCTCACAAGTAAAAGAAAAAAAAATCTCAGAAAACAGGTGTAAGTCCATAGTTTCTCATAAGAATACCGTTATCTCATTCTAGCAGAGGAATTTAATTTTTACTTATTGGTCAAACAGTATTGAGTATGCTGCGGTAATGACTCCTAAAATACTAACTAAATAAATGCAAAAGCATTGGAAATGATCTCCAAGTGGCGTTAGCAATTAAGTCAAAGCCCTGATCAAGCATTAAGCATTTTTGTTCACATAAGTTGAATTTCCTCGCCATGTTCCTGCAAAAAAAGTAGTTTACAAGTCGAGAGGTCAGCCCCTAATAATAACTTCAATCTTGTTACTGTAAAACACAACCTAATGAGTCAATCAGATAGAAATCAGGTATTCTCCATCAGAAGAATATCTAAGTTATTCATATGCTCTAAGTGATGAATCTACATAATAACAAGTAAAGGAAGGAAGCGGCATCTTATGAACAGCATTTCACTGTATTATGTAAAAGAGAGGATGTGAAATGAAACTACTCTGAAAAAAGAAAATCCCAGGCAGTTCAACTGAGTTGTTGAGTGCAGCAATGATTAAAAAGGCTCAACTTGGTGCCGAGACATTTTACCTCCGTAAGGTTGGAATAATCCTCAACACAAATCAATGAAATTAAGGTTTCTAATTCTCAACATTTGCCAATGTATTGAGCAGAAAGAAATAAAGATATGCAAGGTTTATAGAGGTTTACCTCAATGTGAGACTACGTCCTCTTTCACCGTTGCAGCAACACTCATGATGAAAAAGAAGTTTACAAGAAAAAATCGCACATAACAAAACTGATGAATTCCAAAATTGTGCCTGCGTCTTTGTAAGTCAAGGTGTAAGCTTCGAAGCGCTTAAAGAAGGCTTCAAGAGAGATGCACCTCAAGGCATAGCCTCAGGAGCTTTTCACATGCCATAAGAAATGTTTAACATGGTGGAGGGAAAAAATGGGCTGCAGCTAATTCAAATAGTTATAATCAGTGAAGCTGCAATGGCAATTTTCCACACATGGAAAAAAAATCCAAAATCACTTCTAGCATAATACACCATATAAAAAAGTAAAAGAAATTGTCGTGATTATTATTACCAATTCTCAAGGCAAAAGAAACATTGAAAACGTGAACCAAAAATGAAAAAGATTAAATGTGTTACCAGGAGCATCTTCAGCAGTGCATTGGTTCCAATATGTGCAAGAGCACTTTTGATTTGTTCATTTCCATGGAGCTCATCAACATAATGCGAAACAATTTCACCATGCTCAAAAGTTTCCACCAAAACAACAGCATGTACTAGCGGGTATACAGACTTTGAGAAAGAAATGTTCTTCGATCTGCAAAAATTATATATGCAGCGACTCAAATGGGCAGCTTCTCGTCCAAGATCAGCTTGAGACATCATAAAAACCGCAAACTGCTGGACACTCTCATCCAATCTTAACCATTGCAGTGTAGATATGCAATTTGAAATTTTGCTACTATATTAATTATTTCAAAATCCCTTTTCATTGACTCACCAACTCCTGAATGTCTCACCTTCAGAGCAACAAGTATTGGTTTGATCTGACGACCTTGGTTAAGCTCAATGCACTTGAGCGATGCTACCACATGCCACAGCTCCTCCTCAAAGTCATCAAAAATTTCCAAAATTTTATGACCAAAGGCTCTTTCAATGGTCCTTCTAGTGTAGTCAAAGCTATGTTCAGGTGCTTCTGTTTGAAGCTTTGCAAGTTCAATGCACAAGTCTCTAGGAAAGGATCTGGCCGTGTGGCTGCCCACTGGCCCCATTTTATGAATGCTGGACCTGCTCTTTCTAGTGTTTGATGAACAGCCTGAAGCATCAATTTCCTAAACTGAGGTCCAAAAGAATTTGCAAATGGAGCCATTGCAATGGTGGGTGTGAGTAGAACTGCCAAATACAATGCATTCAGCTACAAAAAAAAAAATCCCTTCCAACATGGAAAGAATCAACGAGGTCAAGAAAGCATGCCCATTCTGAGCACTCATGTTAAAATTATTCCTTGGCTGGAAGATATCTCTATCTAACACCATTTGGGCCAAGCTACCTTGCTTCCACAGGTTATGGGAAATATACCAGGAACGACAACATAAGAATGGTTCAGTGCCAAGCTAACTGCTCGAGCAATTAAGACTTGGGTTCCATTTTAAAATATTAACATTGTTAAGAAGAGCAGCTAAAACTCTCATATGTTGGTCTATATTTCGATAATTATCCGACGTGGGTTTATTCATTAACATTCCCCCGCTAGATGGTGG
The DNA here is from genome assembly GCA_903798355.1 of Fraxinus baroniana. Taxonomy (NCBI): domain Eukaryota; kingdom Viridiplantae; phylum Streptophyta; class Magnoliopsida; order Lamiales; family Oleaceae; genus Fraxinus; species Fraxinus baroniana. The sequence goes on along the minus strand of CAIGRO010091295.1, from coordinate 19,422 downwards.
CTCCCAACTTTGAAATCCACGCTTAATTTTTTAGTCTTAATTAAATTAAATTGCTCGTTCGAGTTTGATATTCCATCTTAAAAGATCATCATTGTTGAGAGGAGTAGTCTAATCCTTTATTTCGTGTTCTATATTTTAATAGTTATTCGACGTGGGGTTTATTCCTTAATAATGAGTAATAAATATCTCCCATTGTGTAAAGCCCTCTATGATAACCTCTTCCAAGTAACTTTGCGATGCTATGCTACAGGATTACTTGCATATGAGGATGAAAAATGCTTGAAGTAGCTGTTGCAGAAAACGTTTCTGGTTTCTAGCATAGCATTCCCAGGATGTCTCCTGCTAGGAAAAGTATATTGCGAATTCAATCTGTATAGACGAATCATAACCCTGTTCCAACTAGTGCTCCATAGCTGGACCCTTCTGAATTGATNAGTTTACAAGAAAAAATCGCATAGCTGGACCCTTCTGAATTGATGCTAATCTGATTTTTGTACAACAGTCGCCAAACTCTCCTAACATTCCCAATTGTTATAAATCTGCATTACCGTGACGAGGTTCAGAATACCCACCTATAAGAATTTTTTCTTTTCAGATAACAAAAAATTGATCATTTTTTCGTTTCAATTTCAAGAAGCTCAGCAATTATATGAGCATATCCAAAATCTGCTTCCTTAAAACCCATAGCTCTTTCCAAAAGCCCAGACTGCATAAGCACGAGCATTTGCATTGGCCAATCAGATTAATTAAAGTAAATATCTTTCAGAACAATGATAGAAATACACCACTTTACAGATTCAATGGCCACGGAGTTCAAACTTTTTAAAGACAAACGACATGAAAGAATAAATATTGAAAACATAGGCATAATATTGGGAGGGAAATTTTTTTTAAAAAAATGAAAAAAAGGAACAATTCAATATAAAGAAATGGTAGAAAAAGAGAGAGGCCGACCTAGACATGGCGAACATTGGGCGTGACAGAGAAGTGCAGAGACTAATAAGCTCAAGAGGATTATTGTATCGGCCACGATCATTTTCTACAGATTGCCAGTGAATAAGATTGAATCATATGGATCTCACAATATTATATTCAGAATCCGCCACCATCAACAATAACTCTACCTTCACTCAGCTTCAATCTTGTTTATGATATAGAAGTAACAGAAAACTAAAAATGGTCCGTTAATTGGTAAAGAGCTTTTCTTTATGGGTTTATCCAAATGAAATTATGCAAAAGATATAGATTTATGGGGTTACACAGGCGGCGAACAATGAGAAAGGAAGAAAAAATTTGGCGTGATTTGAAACGTTCGAAGCTATGGATTAGTGTGCCGTATGTGAAAAGAGCTTACTTTTACAATGAGAAAGAGAAATGTAGCAGCCATATATTAAACGTGCGTTTTGAAAAGAGCTTACTTTTACAAATACCAGCAAATATGGTCAATTTTAGCTTTGGTTCACATTATTTCCAGTTTCCACAATAACGAATTTTTTTATTTGATGTGATGATGAATATATGGTTAAAAAAGAATGAAAAAAATTATATTTATTGAAAAATGTGTGGTTGAAAATGAAAAAATAATATGACTCAAACTGAGACTTAATAGAAACCTATAATATATTGTTTGAACCCCATTTTTTTTAAAAAAATGCATTTTGTAATAGTGTTATGATGGAAAATGTATAGTTAAAAAATAAAGAAAGGTTTTGAATTTACGTGTAATATTATTTTATTAAAAAATGTATTATTGAAATGATGTCAAATCACTGTTCAATAATACATTTTCATCGAAAAATGAGGGCTCAAACAGGGGTAAAGTCTCAAAAAACATTTTTGGACGATTTTATTCCTACTACAATTTAATTATTTCAATAATACATTATTTTTCGTCTTTTCATATGTAATAAATACTACAAAATATTTGTTATATATGAATTTCGTGTTATTAATTCTCAATTAAGTAATATTCGCTTTAATCTAGACTCACTGTATTTTGACTTGATAAATCTAGATTTACATGAATCTAGAGTTATTTAAAATGAATTTATTTATATTCACAAATATGAGAATTTTAATAAATGTTTAAATTCATGTATTACAATTAATTCTTATGTATCAAATTTAATATACAAATGTTGCTCATTTGTATTATTTCATCATCATAAAAAATTTGAATCGTAAAAATTGAGTTTTGAGAATACAATTTTTTTCTCTTAAATTTTTATCCTAAATTTTATTTTATTTAGTTCGTTTGAAGACTCATCAATTTCTCCCAATAAATTCATATCAAATATTACTTTTACAGCACTTCAGGATGGAAAAAAGCTTGTCAGCTTGGGTTCGATTCGAAAAAAGCTCAAGTCGGGCCCTGCTCGGGCTCAATTACACCGAGACTCAAGCCGAGCCCCATTTTGGGGCGTCGCTAGAGCCACACGGCCGGTCCATGTCACGAGCCAAAATGGCGTGCAAGAGTTTTAAAAAAAATAATTGAGAAGGCAACTACAACTTCCTACAACTATGCAGGCAGCTATTTAGTAGCGTGAATAGTGCAGGTAACCAAAAAAATATTAAAATAAATTCAAGCCGGTTGGCCCGCTAAGGCTTGGGCTGAGGCTCATTTTTTTTGTCGAGCTTTTGCTCGGCTTGGCTCAGACCCAAAAAAGCTCGACCCTATTTTGCTTGAGCCGAGAACGAGTTTCGAGTTTCGGCTCGACTCGACTCGTTGACATTGCTAATTGTACCTATAAAGTATTTTAGAATAACGTATAATGTAAGTTCAACTCCGATTAATAGATCAAAATGTCCTCTTTGTAAAAATTATAGAAATTTTGCCAGATTTTAATGAAGGAATTGGAGAAGGTGTAAATTCTTAAATACGCATATGAAAATATGGCGAACACTTAAAAAGTCTGGGACAATAACCATTTTTCTAGAAATAGGTAAAAATACAAGTTTGATTAAGCCCCTATTTGGTACACATTAAAATTTTCGTTCTCATTTTTCTACTCATATTCAACCACACATTTTTCGATAAAATAATATTTTCTATCATATCAATAACTTTTCATTCTTTTACAATCACACATTTTTCATTAATACACTATTTCATAATACATTCTTCCAAAATAAAGTGGGTCAAACACGCTCCAATTTTTTAATATGTTCTACCAGTATACTCTCTCTCTCTCTCTCTCTCTCTGGGGAGAAGAATTATCTTATACATTGATACACATAGGACATGATTTGCGTGTGTTAAGCATGGCCTTGCGTGTGATGAGTATATTTTATACACTTATTTAGATTTGATTAAGCCCCTATTTGGTACACATTAAAATTTTCATTCTCATTTTTCTACTCATTTTCAACCACACATTTTTCAATAAAATAATATTTTCTATCATATCAATAACTTTTCATTCTTTTACAACCACACATTCTTTTACAACCACACATTTTTCATTAATACACTATTTCAGAATACATTCTTCCAAAATAAAGTGACTCAAACACGCTCCAATTTTTTAATATGTTCTACCAATATACTCTCTCTCTCTCTCTCTGGGGAGAAGAATTATCTTATACATTGATACACATAGGACATGATTTGCGTGTGTTAAGCATGGCCTTGCGTGTGATGAGTATATTTTATACACTTATTTAGACCATTAAATTTTATTGTTTGTTAATGAATTGTATGAAACATAGATTAATTCTATTATATATTATTTCTAGGTATCAATCGATAAAAGAGGCGGAGTGAAGAAAATAAGCGAGAAAAGATGGCTCAATTACATCAAATACAAAGTTCGGGAACTAAAATGCAATATTTCAAATGTTTTGTCAAATTGCAAAAAGATTATTTAAGAATGCCAAGTGTCAATTGGAATTGAAAAGAAGTCAACAAGATGAGAAATTGTGGAAAATTATCAAAATACACATGTGAATAAGTTCAGGGACCAATTTGCACAATCGGCCCCAAAAAGTTGTACCATGCGTACCCATGGGCCTGCAGGCCTTGCATACGCAAGGTTACAAAAAAAAAACTGTCAGAGGCCAAACTACGTGTATTGTGTGTACACTGATTTTAAACCATACGTACACATGGTTCAATTCCGCGGGGGCGCGGGGGGCGGAATTTCCTTATTTTGGTTTTGAAACTTTGGGTATGCAATATTTTGGTATCTTATATATACCATAATGGGGAGGGGGATTGATCTATCATTATTTTGAGAGCGTAATAGGAAATTTACATTGAAGAATCAAGAGATACATCGTTTGGGTTGCAGATTAAAGTGAAGAATTGCAGCCATATTTCTTGTCTCGGATGATATATTTTCTTATTCTTTTATGTAATTTTTATATAGCTATGCTAGGCTAAACAACTTTGGGTATTGGATGAATGACAAAACCTTTTGATTTATAGTTTTAATTCAAGAATTGCAGGTTTTCTATTTCTTTTTGTGTTTGTGATTTCATATGCATAAATTGTGATTGTTTAAATGTCCACGTATAAGTATACCCTATTTATTACTTATTCGTAGTGTTGAAAAATTCACGATAAGTAGACGATGTATATGGAACACACGAACAATAAATATTAGGAATAATATTTATGTTGTACGCGATGGCGTGTGATAATTTTATAGTTAAATGCATATTTTTCATATGAATTCAAATTAGGAATAGGGTCGAATCGTGTTAGTTATAGGTCTGATATATCTTAAAAAACAATATTAAACAAAATCGGATTATCAATCGTCGCAAACATGTTAATCACATTAATCAACAAAGTCGAGAATCGAAACTAGAAATCAATAGGTGGAGTAGGAAATCCAGTACATTCAACTCGTATTTTATAACAAGCATAGTCTATTGCTGTCATAGTATAATCTAACGGGAAAAAAAAAAATCCTCAACCAACAATCCTATTTGTTATAATATATTGAATTTTGTAAATGCTAATATACCAAGATTAAATGTTATTCATCTTGGGACGATATTCGTAACTCACAATGTATTACTTATAAACAATCACGTATGCTTGCAGGATTTTACCATATAAGTTTTTGACGTCGACACAGGCTCATATTTTCGAGCCTTATCTATGGGATATGCAGAGCTTACGGGTGCGGCTCCTACCAGCTAAGTCCTACTACCCCTATCAACATTCACTAGCTAGAAATTCTTGAAGGAAAGTCGTGTGTTATAGACAGGGACAACGGGACTACAAGGACATGGAGTCGACGATGACATCCATTCTGCTCCACTGTATAAGCCATCGGTAGACACATTTGTGCTCCTTCAAATGTTTGCGACGATGATCGGCTCATTTGGGATGTTCAGCAGATGTAGCAGGCCTTTAAAATCTTGGATTTATGGGTGTGGGATATGTAGTATCCAAAAATCTTGCGAGCCAGCACCAGCAAGACTCAGTAGAATGTTTTTAACTTGCGCCGATGCCCTGATAGGCTCATTGGGCGACTAGATCGATATACAAGGATGATGGACGACTTGCAATTCCAAGTTGATCAAACATATGACATTGTTCATGGCATGCATGACGAGATGAGTCAACAGTCCACATTGATGAGGGAGATTTCAGCCCACTTACCTCTACCTCCACTGTCCGACTGATGAGGGAAGTTTTTAGTCCCTTCCTTTGTCCTTATTTTTGCATTTCATTATCATGTTTTGGTACATTGAGGACAATGTACGTGTTATGTTTGGGGGGGTTTGTCATCATCGATTGAATGTAGGTTATTGGGTTTTGTGTGATTGTCGTGTTTTTTTTAAAAAAACAAAATAAAACAAAAAAATAAAATTTTGTTTTTAATGCTTTTGTGTGTTTTGTGGGTTGGATGGCATTTTTGGCAATGATGTATACATTGGAACTATGTATTAAAATACGAATTGTAGAAAAAAAAATATTAAGTTGATTGACACTTGTCTATGTGAAACTTGACCTTTATTGAGCACGATATTCATGTTTTACATTGTGTGTTAATGACTTGGTTCATTCTAGGAGAAAATTCGAGCATAGTTGATGTAACCTACAAAATCATGAATTCATATACCCATAAAACTTCATTTAGGAGAGTTTGGAGTTGATTCAACTAGTACAGAGCAACATTGAGATTTATAGGGATTCCATGTGTGGAATTATTACGTGGATTATCTAGAGCCAACAATATGAGGCGTGAATCTTAAGTTAGAGGTTGGTTGTCGACAATATGCGTTTAATAATGGACATGCACTACTCTTGGCAATTAAAAAGAAGTGAAAAGGCTTAATTGTGGAACTTCTCTTCAAATATTTTTTTTGCTCGAGCAATTAAGCTTGTAATGATTTTTAAAACTTGGTGTCATAGGGTCATCTAACTTGGTCACTTAGTTGCTTAATGAAGAGAAGTAAAAAAAAAAAAAAATGTGTGGTGAAAAAAGCATAATAAGGAGGCGCATGAAACAGAAAACACACTAAATGCCAATATCAAGTCCCGAACACCTGTTTTTGAGAATTAGTCCTTTGACGAAGGGTTTTTATCTTAGTTGATTTTTGGAAGTCAAAGTGATCAGAAATATAGGAGAATCCTTATTCCTTGAAATGTTAACTTGTACTGGCAAAAAATCTATCCGAATTAGAGAGGGTGAGAACTAGAATTTGCTAAAAGTCAACTTAATGACACACCTTGAAAAAAGTGAGTGAAACGCATAAGTTTGGGGTTGTGCATCTTACGAGTAAATAAAGGAAATATTTGACTACTGTAGGTCAGGAATCAAACCAATTATGAAATTGTGGTGTTTACACGAATGTTCGTACACACACTTTAAGTTTCACATTGAATGTCAATTCCAATTGTGTAATTTGGACATTGTTCGTAATATTAATATAAATACCCAGTCCTGAGACTAACGGCATACCATCTAACCAAGGTTAAATTGGGTTAGGTTATAGTTTGTTTGAGAGCAAACAAATGTTCAAGGGTGAGGGTGTTTGATAAGTGTATTTTTTTTACACTTATTAAAGTTGTTAAATTTTATTATTTTTTGATGAATTGTATGAAACATTGCTTAATTCTATGTATATATTATTTGTAGGTAACAATCGATGAAAGAGGAGGAGTAAGGAAAAGGTGGCTCAATTGCATCAAATACAAAGTTCGAGAGACTAAAATGCAATAACTCAAACGTTAGGTCAAATTGCAAAACGATGATTTAAGAATACCAAGAGTCAATTGGGATTGAAGAGGAGTCAATGGGATGAGAAATTGTAGAAAATGATAAAAATACACATGTGAGAAAGTTCAGGGACCAATTTGCACAATTAGCCCCAAAAAGTTGTACCATGTGTATACAAGGTCGCAAAAAGTCCTGCCTAAGGCCAAACTACGTGTATTGTGTGTACACTTACTTTGAACCATGCGTACTCATTGTTCAACTCTGGGGAAAAAAAATTTATTTTGAAAATTCTTGGTATGCAATTTTTTGACACCTTATACATACCATAAGCCATCCAAAACCGGAGAGGCGGATTGATCTATCATTATTCTAATAGCGCAAGAGGCGATTTACATTGAAGAATCAAGAGATACATCGTTTAGGTTGAAGATCAAAGTGAAGAATTGGAGTTTTCAAGTTTTTCACCATATTCCTTTTCTCGGATGATATCTTTTCTTATTCTTTTATGTAATTTTCATATGGCTATGCTAAGCTAAACAACTCTGTGTATTGGATTATTAAACAATTTATTAGAAATACAAAACAGCCAATTCGAAATGTCACAAAATCCCTCCTCTTCGGGGTAATAATAATTGGGCCAGGAGAGACTTTTTTAAGTCTTGCAATCAAGAAGCTTGTCTCTGGTCATGAGGCCATTGTTTATGGCGAGCCAAGCTATAAAGGAGTAGCGAGGCACTGCCATCTTTACCTATGTGGGTCATGCGGCTGAACTCATCCAATTCACCTGAGCATTTGGGACAAAATGTGTGGATGAAAAATGGGTGATAAGTTATGGGTCCTAGAATGTGTGGATAAAAATTGTGTTTGAAAATAATTTAAGCTTTGCCAAACATGCACAAGGTCTAGGTTTCTGCTTATAATAGATGGCAGCTCCTACAAGAGGTGAATCTTGTTGGTTTAACTCCCTATGGAGCCTGACATTTTCTGTGTCGTTATATTTCCAATCTTAACAGACATGCAAAATTTAATAGTTGCAGATAAATTAAGAATTGAACGAGTATTTTCTTAATCATTATGGCAAAATACATATACAAGTTCCGTTTTTTAATCTTTTGAATTTCTAATGTACAGCTTGGAGACTACATTGAGGAACTTTTCTTGCTTAACCACGGGGGATAGTATTATGGTGGCTTACAATAATAAAAAGTACTACATAGACATCATAGAGACGAAGCCTTCAAATGCAATAAGTATTATAGAAACTGATTGTGAAGTGGACTTTGCTCCTCCTCTTGATTACAAGGAGCCTGAAAAATCTGTCGCCTCTATTCCAAAGGGCAAAGCACCGGCTGAAGGTGCTACATTTCTTAATTATCACTTCGTATTTTTTTCTGTTATCTTTTCTTTATCCACATCGTTGCCATTTTCAATGTTACAATAGAGTGTTTCCTATGCACCATAAATTTTCTTATTCTGTGATTCAGGGCCCGTTTGGTACCGAATAAAATCCAATTAAAATTGAAAATATAGTCGTTATTGGGTCCTACTCGTCTAATAAAAGTCAACAATAACTGTTAGTTTTTCAATTTTAATACGATTTTAATGTCTCCCAAATGGGCTCTCATTCTTATCTGCCCTCTCAGGTCATTTTAAGCTTCTTGTTGGGTTCAATTTAACGTTTGGACAGTCGAAGCATGTAAAGGCCACCTGCTGATTATCAAACTTACCTTTATTTCCTTCTTTTGGGCGGTTTGTGTAGGTGAGGAGTCTCCAGCTGAAGAACCAAAATTCAATGCGTTTACTGGTGTTGCCAGGCGCTTGGATGGAAAACCTCTGAAGAACCCTGCCCCTCCGGTTTCATCATCAGGGTTGAAAGACAGGACATCTGGTACTTCCAATGGAGCCGGGCAATCTTCCGCTTCCAGTTCCAGTTCACAAAGCACTAACCGTCAATCTCAAGGAAAGCTTGTATTTGGCTCAAATGCAAATCGGACTCGAGAAGCTCAGAAGGTTACTCTCTCTCTCTCTCTCTCTCTCCCTCAAGCCCTACTTTCCTATCTCCATTTAGTCGTGTGAAAATCAACTGGCCAGCTCAGGCCGGTTCCTTGGGCCCCGGGCAATGCCCAAGAAGGCAAGAACTACATCTTTATCTCAACCTATTTTTTATGTACTGTAGGACACTCCAAAAGAGACAAAGCAGGAGCCTCCAAAGAAAGAAGAGCCGAAGTTTCAGCCATTCTCTGGAAAGAAGTACTCGTTGAAGGGTTGATTGTGTATTAATCGAAGCCTTGAAGTTATTCGCATGTTAATCTATGGTCAAAACTACAGGAATTATATTAGAGTGGGACAGTGTATGATTAAAAGGTGTTCTTTTTCCAAATATGAAGAAATTATATACTCTGTTCAACTTTATTTACCAGTAGTATCTTTCTTCTACTCGTTGTCATGCATGAATGGATCTTACTCATTTACTACTACTAGTAGTAGCAGGCATCTTAATTGGACGGGCTGATTAATATTTTATCTCTAATTTGCATTAGTACTTACTATACACATTCATGCATCAACGATTCTCGTGGTTCATTTTTGGAGAGAGCTTGGGCCACAGTTGGCCGAGTAAGCCCCTTGATTATTTTTCCATAAGAATTGAATTCATCGAGCCTAGCTATAGTGCATGATTCTATCTACACTTTGATCTGACGGAACAAAATTGATTATGCAAACCTTATCGATTGATATAATTTACTACATCAATGTCGAGTGGGTAGAAAAACTTATTATGATGGCGATGTATTTAAACACATCATATAAAGAACCTACAGCAACAATAGAAGTCGCAGAGAAAGAAAGAAAGCGCTACTAACTGCATTATATTTTAGCATCCAGTGATTACATAACAATCGGATTATCACATTACCAAATACAGCCAAAAGCAATAAGGTCCGTTTGATTGGAAGAATGGAATTGAATGGAAAAAAAAAATGAATTTTAGAGAATTGAATTGTCTAGAACTTGTTTTAGTGGAAATTGTCAATTATTGTGTTTGATTGGTATAGTTTTTCACCTAAAAAATATTGAAATTTTGGATCTTTTGGCATTCGTTTGACTTTGTTTTTATGGAAATTGTCCATTAAATGAATAAAATTTATTACAATTGGGGATAGAATTTGTTTATATTGTCAAAAAAAAAAAAAAAAAAATTAAAAATTGTTTAAAAAAGCTTTTCCCACCAAACCCATAAGCAAATTTTTTCCTTAAAAACCAAGAAAATGTGGAAAATTAATTTCATGAAAGATTTAGTCAATCAAAGATGAAAAAATGTGGAAATGAAATTTAATTTCCAATTTCCATGGAAAATATAACCCAATCAAACAAGACCTAATTGATGAATAATACGCCATTACAATATAACAAACAAGTTTTTGGGTTTTACATTTCATTAACAAAACATCGTCAAATCAATAAACGAAAATGTTGTTAATAAGATCTATACCTAATTCAATCTGAGTGCAAGTTTGGTAGAGAAGATTGTATAGTACTGGATTGTGAAGTACACTATGCAACTAGGTAAACAAGCTCACATAAGGGATGCCATACTATTCTTCCAGCTAAATGATCTTCGACTCGAGCGGGTAGGTGTGAAGCTAAGACCAAACATCTCCTTGAGGGCTTGACCTTGCTCCGAGAACCCAATTAACTTCGCCACAATAGCAGCGCTTTTTGTATTGTGATCCGTATCTTTAACATTACTCCACAATTGCTGGACAAGCCGCAATCTCCTACGTTTTGAGTTCAAACTGATTCCCCATTCCTGGAAAATTCTGTTTCTTTCAGCATCTGTGTACCTTTTATATACAAGCCTGCTCAGCATCTGCCTCTCCCGGCTAAGAGCTTTCTTGCTGTAACTCCAAGAAAATGGGTATTAGTCAACTAATTTCAAGCTGTCCATCCAAGACAAAACATAATAATATGTGTTGTGAAGTAATAAGAGACACAACGGCACCAAAAATAATGTTAATTCCTCACAGAATCCCCCAAAATAGTGACATTTGAAAAGGAGCAAATTGGTCTCCCACTGTCATTGCAGTTGCATAATCAATCGCTAAATAAAGCTACAAAACCTAAATGATAAAGTTGGGCATGAGGCCAAATGACAATTAACGACAACTTGAAAAGTTTTTGCCGTTGGGGATTGATTGTGCAACAGTAATGAAAGGTGCAATTTTCTCTATATGTTACATGTTACCATGCACTTATTCATCAGTTTCAATCACGAAAACAGTGTGAATGGAAGAGGAAGCCTGGATACCTTGATGCTAATGAAAGAATGCGACCATTTTGGACTGATAGATTTCCGTTCGAAAATGTCTCTTTCAGGAAGGACAGTCTTCTGTGCTCTACTTCGATGTAAATGGAATCTGTAAAGTCACCTTTAAAAAGGAGGAAGAAATAGGTCCTATGGACCAATGGAACATTGCAAGCTTGCCACAATTCAATTATCGATCTCCGCAACTTCTCAAACTTCAGGGACCAATCTGAAGAAGCACCCAGAGAATCGTTCATTGAATCCAACCCTAAGTTACAACCATTCTTTTCACCTCTCTGTTCCGTCTCTTGAACCTGGATATAAGAACCCAGTAGAAAGTTAGTAAATACGCCAAATGATCCCTTCGTGACACTAGGATTCAGCTAACGTGCATCTATCTCATTCAAAATGGGGGAACAGGGAGAAGCCAGAAATTAATTCAAAAACAGACTTGGTTATTCAATTAGGAATCTCTTACCTGGTCGCCAAATTGTTCATATTGAAGCTTTGCATTCTCCTTGAGTCCCGCAACAAAAGAACCAAGGGTAGGAATATCTTCATCCCCTTGAATGCCATTCTGAGTTTTGAGTTCATCTATAAAACTACTACAGTCAGAGGATTCAGAATCGTTTCTGGAAAGTCTTTCAGCATTTGTGCCATATATCGATGGGGGAAGTCTCCAGTGCTTTCTTTGGAATCCTTCTGGTCTTCCTGGGAAGCTTTTCTCCAGCCCAGTAGGCGGGGTGGTTTCACTTTGTTCAGCCACGTCAAAATCAGATGAGTTAGTCGTTATATTATCTCTGCAACTCCAGCTTCTTGTCAGTTTCAGGCTCCCTGGAGCAGTCAAACTGATTGATGAGGAGGCCCCTGGAGATAATTGATCTGGGTAAGGTTTGACTAGTGAATCAATGGTCTTTTGCACATCAAGGATTTTCTGCTCCAACGTTCCATACGAGTGACCATTGAGAAGAATTCCACTAGCTTGGCCAGGTAAGGTTGGCGATAGCTCCTCTTCCACATCATGGCCATTACCAGTATCTGACAAAGTTGATATTCTTCCTTCATTCTGATTTGTTGACCAGTCAGGTGATTCAAATGTTGTATCTTGGCCAGATTCAGCCATCTCAATGCATTGTACTTCCTTGCACATTTCTTCAGAATCTTCAACCATTCTTACTGAATGTTCCTCTGTTCCTTGACTCGTATTAGATATACTATCGGATGAAGAAGGATGCACACTGTCTTCTGAAAGCAGTAGATCCAATGTCCCATCACTCCTAATGTCTCCATTACGAAACTGAATTCCATTAAGTTCCTTTGAAGTTTTATCATTTCCAACCGTTCGTAGTAAATCTTCGATCCTTGAATGAGCAATATCTAGTTTCTTAGTTAGCTCCTGAACCTCTTTCTCCAACTGCAAATAGCAAGCCAGGGAAGCGCATTATTATACTGCACATTATTATAATGACTAGTCCCCCTACAATTCACCACAACATAACTAAGATATGATAGTTTGGCATATGAATTGCCAGAAGGGAAAATGAAGAGATATAACATATGCAGAGATAAGATTTTAAATTTTGGTAATATAGATAGATGAAATGCGTGCTTATGTTCAATTTATAATAATTATATATGAGAAATGTGAGGAGACTCGCTATACTCAATAAATTGAACAAATCTCAATTGATAAAAAATATAGAGCGCTTTAATACTTAATCACTATTTAGGGAGTAACACTAATCATTTCAGTTCTTAACAATTATTCACTGACCTATCAAAGTTGACTGTGCAAATGCAGAAAGCGCAAGGAACTTGTGTAATCTAGATTGTCATTTTCATTAAACATTCAGCTTCATCTATATACTTACTAAAAATCATGTTATGTAAAATTCTTTTGAAGATGAAATCATAACCATTTGAAATGATTTAAAAAGGCACGTAAAGCATCAAATTTTTCTCAGAAAGGAATTCTAACCTTTTCAATTTGCACGTCTTTCTTTCTTAGCAAGACTGCATGATTACAAGTTGGTCCTGGAGCTCTTAACTCAGTCTCCAATCTAGCTACCTCTTTCTGCAGATGCTTCACCAATGCCTTATCAGACATCACTACGTTGACCTGAGCATTTGTTGATACTTCCTTTGCACAGCTAGCAAACAAAAGGGTATTTCGTGATTGCTCAACATGGCTTCTAGCAGGGCTCAAGGTACAAATGATGGCAGTTCTTGCATTTCCCCCCAAGGCGGGTTGCAATATGCGTGTTAGCTTAGAGTCTCTATAATTGACGTGTCCGTGTCTTCCTTTGCTGCATTAAGTCATACTGATAACATCACAAATTACAGGTCGCATAAAGCAGCACAACTATTATAGCATCATGAAATTAGGAACCTGAAACAGAAAGTTTTATGCCTATAAAATTCCCTATTGACTAAATCCCTTATAAATGATATCTTAGAGAGAAAAGGTACACAGATGCATACATGTTCAATATCATCCTTCATGAGCTATTAAAAAAAAAAGGGGAGGAACCACCTTTAAATGAAAGAAAAAGAAGCTCGATGTCAAGAATCAACTCATAAGATATATTTGTTGTTGGTTAGGCCCCAAAGGAAAAGATGGCAAAACCCACTTTATATTCTCCAGATGGTACCAGACTGCTATAAACATACAGCAATATTCAAGAAGCAAGCAAGAACAAAGGAAAGGTTAAAAAGGCATAATTAATCAACCTTAGCTTGCGAATGACAGTCCCTAGAGTCAGTAAACTACGATTTATATGGCAACCTTCCTTCAGTCTTTGCCCAACTGATAATGCCTGAGATGCCCGCTCACTTCCTGCCAGATCAACAAAATTCTGCAGGCAAAAATCAAATATCTTATCATGCAACACTTCTAGGTTTACTCATACCATCAAAAGAATATCGTAGAGCAATTGTAATCCACAAATTCAATCTCACAGTACCACGCTAGCAGAAAGGGCAGTTGAATTATCCTTTCCTAGAAACTCGCGAGCAGAACTTTCAATAGTCTGAAGAAATCAAACAAGGGAAGAATAAATTTTAACTTTCAAAATCTCTCATAATTTAAACGCTAGAAACAAAAGCTTAACCAAAAATGAAGAGGAAAGAGAGCAAACCAGTCTAAGAATTTGATGAGACCTAGAGCTTGTTTCATTCAAAGAGGTCTCCCCAATTTGTCTTTGTACTGTGAGAATACAAGAAGAGCGCATAAAACATATGGCATATTGTTTTCAAATTTCTGAAGTATAGCAGCGCTAAAAAAATATTAATCGCTATGAAACTCCACTAACCTTCACATATGGATAACAGCTCCTTGAGATGGTTCCAATCCCTCAAAGTTTCTTCCGTGAGTTTCTCTATAATAGTCCCTCTCTGCATACAGAAGAAAATAATTTGAGCTATAGATGTATTTAACAGTACATTAATAATGTGACAACTCACCTCTGGATCATCAAGTAGCCTTAGTGGAGCATTGTCTGTGCTAAGGAGATCTCTAACAACTTCATTATAAATTTCCACAGCAGAAAATTTTAGCACGAATGCTCTTTCTTCATGCTGGAAGAGATAAGAGAGAAATGTTTCTTGAGAAAGTCAAACAAATGGCATTTGGTTACATCAAGCGGAAGTAAAACTCTTCCCTTATGAGGGAAAATGTATTACTTCTCTATCCATCAAAAAATCAACACCAGATCAAGAATTTGCATACCTTTTGTATGTAATCATAAATGTCAGCCACTGTATACTCAGTAATCCCGTTCATGGTGTATGTTTTTCCACTACTTGTTTGACCATATGCAAAAATAGTAGCTGAAATGAAAGTTTTGGAAACAAGTGAAATAGTTGTTATTGGGGCAAGTGAAGTTAGCAAATTATTAGTCCAATTAAAAACATGGAATGTGGTCACTAACACAGAAAAAGGTATGAATTTTCATACTCACAGTTGATACCACCAACAACCGAAAGAGCAATGTCCTTTGTTCCTTCTTCATAGACTTCCCTTGTAGCGCAGTCACCGCTAAATACTCTGTCTATCCTCGTAAACACCACAGATACCGATAAAAGGATGGGAACAAAAATGAGGTTATTAGAATTCGCTCAGAAATGATATTCTACATATATAATCATGAGGACTGGAGATCATCATATATTATATTAAACCACGAAATCTTTCCTGAAATTGTCATCATCGAAGCAGAAGTCTCCATGGAGACTAAAATTAACACTAAGTCCTCAAAAAGCATCTTAATTTGGCCAACCATCCACGATGTGTATTGAATAAAATTGTGAAAAAATGGGACAGACAAGATGGGTTTGCTTCAGTTCATTCTAGAAGGACCTAAGCTTAAGTCTAGATGTAAAGGACGATAAAAAACACTTACCAAATGAGTAGGCAGTGGGCAATCCAGACCGCTCCTGGAGGCTGTTCCGGTACAAAATGGTGGTTGGATTGATGCATTCCCAGTCAGCAACTTCATTTCGAGTGATTTCATTCTCACTCAAAGGCCTTAACCTCACCAACACCAGAATCTTCTCTTCCTTCCCATTGCCCATTCCTTGCACTTTTTCCCAATTCATCATTTCTTCCCCACCAATAGCCCCCATTTCTAATACCCACCTACCCCACTCCCCCTCCTCCTTCAAATACACTCCAATGGTACCAATAACAAAGCCTCCATAATTTTAAGTGCCCCCAAAACCAAAATAATATTAAAATTATTAGAAAGCTTCTGAACAGGCCATCTTGTTAGTAGCTATGGAGGCAAGGCTGTTTTGCAGAATAAAAATAGAGTTGTTGCAGTTGCAATGGGATTAACCTTGCTCTCCAACTAATGAATAACTGCAGTGCTTACCTGCAACAGAAAAGACTAATAAATATAGGAAGAACTGAAATACAAATAAAATATTGATCAAGCTAAAAGGGTAATTATCCAGGGAGTTAGACTGTTAGTAGTGATTAAGCACTTTGCTTAATCTTTGGTCTCAATCCTTTTCGTCCAACAGAAACCTAAAATTCCATTTTTGACAGAGTTAGAAACTCGCATCAGATAACTTTGCTTAATGGGGACCCCTACTATGCTTCAAGTCCAAGTAACGATGCTCTTTTATTAATTTTTCAGAAAGCCGGTGAAAAATGAATGGTGGACCCCCATGACCACCACTACATTTACATGTATGCATAGGGTGTGCGTGTATAACAGGCACACATATATACCTGCTAAATTAAAAGAGTTTCAGAAGATAATAACCTCCGGTGTCGTTTTCGCGGAACTTTAGTGAACTGTTAAAAATTGAATGGCACATATGACATAACCTTCTCCTCCAGTGAACTAAAAAAATAAAAATCCCAAAATTTAAGCGTTAAAATTCCTTAATGACTACAACGGCCAAAAAAATTTTAGAATCTTCTGCGGAACTGCTAAACAACAGTGATAACGTTGAATTAGAACGGGTAACTCCGATTTAACGGTAAAGATTTGAATGAATGAGCAAAAAATCATTAAATGCCGCTAAAACAGCACCTGATTCGGATTAAAACTCCAACTAAGTTTACGTTGGTTATTAAATCACTCAAATAATTTCCAGGTATAGTTGAGCTGATTAGAAAAACCTGACGGACAAATCAATGGTCTTGACTCGGCATATTATGCCTATGAACTGCAACACTTAAATATATAACAATACTTTACGCGTCGAATAAAGTGATTAAACCTGAAAAGATAAAATAATAATAAAGTAAAACGAACAAAAAAGGGAAACAAGAGCAATCGATGGAACAGTAAAAATGGCGAAACCTTTACCTCGACGATCTCAGTAAATCGCCTGAGGAACAGCAAAACGGCCAATGGAAGTTCACAGAGTGAATGAGAAATTGCTTTTCTCTCGCTCGCTCGCTCATTCACACACACGAACACGCCTTCAAGAGTGAAAGTGAAGTTCTACTTAATTGTTCCACCGGAAAGTGACAGTTAAAGTGACGGAATTGCCCTTATGGTTTCAAAAAAGTCTGGATGTTAGCCACGTGCACACGTGATCGTCGGTATAGATTGGCGTGTTTAATTAGAGCGTAGAAAAAGAGAGGGGATTACAGCTTTACCCTTAAACGGTGACGTTTCAGTTTGATTTCCTTTATTTGTTAAAAACAAAGTTCTGAATTGTAAATTTTTGCAAGAATGCGTGATTAAAAAAAAAAAAAAAATCTTAAATTTAAATGTAGAATTTTTTATTGTGTGAATGAGTGATTAAAAAAGATTACGTAGAAAAAATAATTTAGAAATAAATGATATCAAATAGTGGCTTAGATAACTTGTACCTTTACAAAATTAACTAAAAATTGTCAAATAATTCCATGATTATTACTGACTTATACGGCCATTATTTGAATAATACTTATAAATATCAAACATACTACTTTTACAATTTGGTTGAAACTTGTGAGTCGGTAGGCATTATATCCATTCATTTGAAAATCTATTTCAGAAATCAATAGTAAGGATCTTTCGAACGCATGCATTTTCAACCAAGTTGTACAACTAACTTAATTCTATAAATATAAATAAAAATTTAATTTAATAATTTATAAGCAGTACATAAGAAGTTATATAATAGATTACATACAGATAGAGTATTAAAAATAAATGGGGAACTAATTCCTTATTTGGACCTTAGAGTGTGTTTGAGCCACATTATTTTGAAAAAATATATTTTGGAATAGTAGATTGATGGAGAATGTGTAGTTAGTGTGCATGAAAAAGAAAGAAAAGTTATTGAAATAATGAAAAATATGTGGTTGAAAATGAGTAGAATAATGAAAATGAAAATTTTGGCTCAAACGGGTAGCTTATTCTTTAAAAATTTATTATTCTTTAAACTTATTTTCAACCAGACATTCTATCAATAAAATAATTTTACATATAAATTAAAAAATAAATCATATATCATATTTTTTCCAAATATCAAAAATTTATTCTCCAAAAAAAAAAAAGGAATCAAATAAGACCTAAATCTCACTCCATTTCTCAAGCAGGTAGTTTTATTCAGTAATTGAAGGAAAAAAAGGATGAAGAATTTTTTGGCCGCAGTACTCACCGCAAAGAATAACGTGGTTGAATTATTATGATGGGCCCACCTTATCACGTTTAAGCAAACCCACTGGATGCCCAATAGCCAATTGAG
Source organism: Fraxinus baroniana (assembly GCA_903798355.1). Taxonomy (NCBI): domain Eukaryota; kingdom Viridiplantae; phylum Streptophyta; class Magnoliopsida; order Lamiales; family Oleaceae; genus Fraxinus; species Fraxinus baroniana. Next base: position 744 of record CAIGRO010091295.1, on the reverse strand, counting down.
AGAGACGGATGCGAATGGAGTAAAAATTGCTGTTTGGTTTAAGAAAAAAGTTAAATTTAATAATTAGTTTTAATTTCATATTATGGATTCACAACTACAAATTCCATTAACTTTTATCAAAATTTATTAAAATTTAATTTTAATCTAAATCAAACAGGTGCTTAATTAACAGCGATGCTACGAAATTGTAGAAGAATTGACGTTTAATCTACTTTGTCAAATATGTTATAAGTTAACGGTTAAGCCGCTGTTTGGTTTGGATAAAAAATAAATTTTAGTAGATTTTGATAAATATTTGTGATATATATGGTTGAAAAATTGATAAAAGTTGTGACTCCCATTAAATGTGTAATTAAAAATGAGTATGAGGGAAAAAAAATGTTTTAAGAGATTGGACCAAACGAGAGCTAAATAATGTAACGTGTACAAACTTTACTTACATACCAACATGTCATGGAAGTCGATCCAATGATTCTCAAATGAAACTCGGACTTAACCTTTAGTTGATATAAATTTTGCAACTTATGTTTTAGATTGATCAAATCTTAACCCTAAGGGCATGTTTGGGATTATAATGAAAATGAGTTGTAGATACCATGAAAAAAATAAATAAATAAAATAAATTCACCCAATGCGTATTTATTCATATCAAAATTTTGGATATCTTGGTTGTTCACTATCTGGAAGTGTCATTAGAGAGATTCATCTGATTGGGTGAATAAATAGACTAATAGAGGGAACTAC